>SEYY01006700.1:0-2500 GCA_009176605.1 Armadillidium nasatum | reverse complement strand
AGGTACTGATGGTTTATATAGGGAGATGATAATTGAAGGAGTTGGAGAGGTGGTTGACTGGTTGGTTAGAATGTTTAATGTATGTTTGGGAAAAGGGAGAGCGCCTCAGGAATAGCAGAATGCTTACATAGTACCTATATAAGGAAAAAGGGGAAAAGATGATTTGTAGGAATTATAGGGAGATAAGTCTGTTGAGCGTGGTATGGAAGATATATGGGAAGATATCAGTAACAACCGTAAAAGAAATGGAGTAGGGAAGGAACACGGGATATTTAGAGAGGGTAGATGTTTACACTGAAGATATTTGGTGAGAAATTGCGTGAAAAAGATAAAGTGAGGTATGCATGTTTTATGGATTTGGAGAGAGTATATGATAGGATATGTAGGAGGAAGCTGTTCGAAGTATTGAGAGAGGGGTGGTGAGTGGGAGGGAGATTAATTGAAGTCTTTTATGAAAGGTGTTGAATGGGTGAGGGTGAAAAGGAAGCTTACTGACTGGTTTAACGTAAGAGTGATACTGAGACAGGAGTTTGTATGTTGCCTTGGCTGCTTAATCTGCTGATGGATAATGTAGTTAGGGAAATAGACAGGGAAAGGAAAGGTATTAGACTGAGAAGTATGTAGGATAAATGGGAGGTAAATGTCTTGCTGCTTGCAGATGAGGCAGTGTTGGTGACAGAGTATGGGAAAAAGTTAAGAATGTTGATGAGAAAATTTTTGGGGAAATGTGCGAACAAGGGATTGAGAGTTAATAAGGCAAAAAATAAAATAATGATAATTGGGGTGGAGATGAGTTGGTGAGAGAGGAGGGATGGGAAATGTAGAAGATGGGCGAAAGAGATTTGAGTACCTGGAAAAGTTCAAATATCTGGGAATGTTGGTGGAAGGAAAAGGGGGAGGGGATAGAAAAGGAAATAAAAAAAAGAGTGGTGGATGAAATGAACAGTGATGGGGAGGTTAAAGGAAATATGGAAGAAAGGGAGGATATCGAAGGGTATAAAAGTAAGGATGTTGGAACGTATGTGCTTGCCATCAGGAATGTATGGGTGTGAAACATCGATGATGAATGCTCAGGCAAGAAAAAAATTGAATATGTTTGAGATGAAGGGATTAAGAGCGATTTGTGGCTTGAGATGGGTTGATAGGATTAGAAACGAAACAATAAGATACATGTGCGGATGGAAGAGAGGTATGATGGATAGAGCAGAAAGGGGTATACTAAATTGGTTTGGACATGTGTTTAGAATTAATGAGGTCAGGATAGTGGGTAGAGTACTTATATCAGGGGTGGAGGGGAAAACGGGAGAGCAAGGTCAAAGTGGAAATAAATAGATAGAATGAGGGAGATTTTAGGGAGAAAGGGTTTGAGTTTAGACGAGGGAAGGAGAGTTGCTGAGGAAAGAGTGAGATAGAGGGTGAGAGGTAGGGTGTATTTGACTTTGTGTAGGAGAGAACTGCGGCGGGCACCATCCCATGAGAGTGGGAAAGGTGAAATGCCAAAAATAAATATATATATATTTTTTTTTTTTTATTTTATATAATATATATTATATATATATATAATATATATATATATATTATATAATATATATATATATATATATATATATATAAAATTCATTTAAAAATGCAAAACACGTTTAGCATTACTTGAAAAGTCAAAATCCAAAGTGTAAACTGCTTTGAAGGGTAAATCAAATGCCTTCAGCAACTTATAACACAGAAATATGCGTCCTTGAATTACTATGAAAGCATCTTTTGGAAGGAGATGCTTTTCAGGTCAAGTAAATATATATAACTAGATATATATAGTATATATATATATATATATATATATATATATTAATATATATATTATTATATATATATATATATATATATATATATATATATTATAATATAAATATAATCATAATATATATATAATATATATATTATAATATTTATATATTTTATATTATATATTAATGGCTATATAATATTTAATATTATAATATATACGATATATAACCTATTATATATAATATATATATATATATATATTATATATATATATATATATTATATATAATATATATATATATATATATATATATATATATATATTATATATATTAATATATATATATAATATACATATATATAGTAATACTATAATATATATATAGTTATATATAATATAGTATATATATATATCATATATACTTATATATATATATATATATATAGGTATATATTTATATATATATAACTAAATAAATGGTGTTCTAACCTTACCAACCTATTAAAAATAAAAGCCAATATGAAAATTTAAATCAAATTAGAAAGGAGTTAGTAGGACTTTCGACGTTAATATGTCCTTAATAGACTAAATTTAAAATTAAGAAAAAGTTTTAAAAATATAATAAAGTAAAAGCTCTACATAAATAAAAACACTTCTTAGGCTTACTTCTCCTCCTCCTCTTTCTCCTACCAGTTCTCTTTATCCTCTTCTCTCTCT
>SEYY01006699.1:47500-50000 GCA_009176605.1 Armadillidium nasatum | reverse complement strand
GATTGCAGCAAAGAAGTCAAAATAATGTAAGTTGAGAGAAAAGTAAGAAACCAGAGGGAGAGAGCGAGAAGACAATGTGGGGAGATACGAGATGAGAGAGAGAGAGAGAGAGAGAGAGAGAGAGAGAGAGAGAGAGAGAGAGAGAGAGAAAAGAGTGAAAAGAAGAGAGAGAGAGAGAGAGAGAGAGAGAGAGAGAGAGAGAGAGAGAGAGAGAGAGAGAGAGAGAGAGAGAGAGAGAGAGAGATTCTTTAGATTAAAACTCCATTTTGAGGGGAAAATAGAAGGGAAGAAAGGTTTCGGATAAGCCCAAGTATTAGTAAGAAAAAGACAATTTTGTTTCCAGGAAAAATTTAACAAAGATGGAAGACAATCAAATAACTTTAGGCTTTAAATGATTGTATTTTTAAAGGACTGAACCAATTTTTTTTTTTTTTTTTTTTTTTTTTTTTTTTTTTTTTTTTGCAACAATTTCCTTTAAGAATAATTTATTGAAGACATTTTTCTTTCGACATTTATTTGTCATTTTTTTTGCTATCCATTTGTAATATACTGTTTTAATTAATATATCGACCTGCTTACCACTTGAAGAGAGAAGAAAAGAAAATTGGCAGATAGATAGAAAGATAGATAAATAGATAGATAGATAGATGGATAGAAAAAAAAAAAAAAAAAAAAAAAAATAAAATAAATAGATATATAATAATATATATATATATATATATATATATATATATATATATATATATATATATATATATATATATATATATATATATATATATATATATATATATATATATATATATATATATATATATATATATATATATATATATATAAATATATATATATATATATATATATATATAATATATATATATAATATATATTATATATAATATATATATATATATATATATATATATATATATATATATATATATATATATATATAATATATATATTATTATAAAGAAAGATTTTCTGAGATATTTCTGCAATCACTTCCAATCCCAATCAAAGATAATATCCGCATCCGGTGGTATAGATGTTGACTTTACGAAATTTGCATCTTATTCAGATTTTATATTAATTTTATTTAAAATTAATTTTTTTTTATATTAATTCTCTCAACATTCTACTTTTTCTTTTTTAAATAACATTTTTTTTCTCCTTGATATAAACTCAGACGTTTGAGAACTCAACTTAGGTAGAAAAATCTGATTCCGAAATATCCAAATGTCTTTTTCTTCTATTTTCAACCAAAAGAGGAACGTTGTGCCATGGTGCTATACCCAAATCGTCGACAGGAAAAATCGTCGACAGGTCAAACCGTCGACACTTTTGACAAAAATCTGTCTATCGTTTTCCAGCGTGTGTGAATACCGACGTTCTCCATCTTGGTGTTGGAAATTTATTTTCACCTCTTTTTTTTTTTTGAGATGAAACAGTTTTAGCTTTTCAAACCTGTGGTCATACTTCTTTTGATTATCTTTTCAAATGAATATTGCTTATTTTGCTTATTTCCTCTGGGAAATTAGCAGAAACACCAAATCTAGATTTTCCATTTTATCTTCTGTGAGACATTGCAAAATTCATTCCATTTTCTTTCTTTTCAGCTAAAATTCTTATGCCTTTGTTTTACTTTGCTTATTCTCTTGATATTAATTACAATGACGCTTTCTATTAGGAATCCAGAAATAACCAATTTTTATTTTCCCAATTTATTCTGATTTCCACACTCTCAAATGTCGTGTATCAAGACTGATCGACCTTTGATTTGGATATACGGTTTGTTAACGCAACTCTGGTGGATCTTATGTAGGTTTGTCTTTTTTCTCACCAAAGGAGACGTAAGATAAATCTAACAGATTTAAAATTATTTTCCAAATACCTTAAATAAAATTTATTATTGCTTGAATTAAGGATCTGAAAGAAAATCATAATTTTCAATTTAAAAAAATTTTTTTTTCCTACTTTTCCTTTTTCAAATAAATTTTTTATCAGACCTTTTGAGAATTCTTCTTCTTCTTCTTCTTCTTCTTCTTCTTCTTCTTCTTCTTCTTCTTCTTCTTCTTCTTCTTCTTCTTCTTCCTTTTCTTTTTCTTTTTCTCTTTTTTCTATTCTTCTTCCTTTTTCTTTTCTTCTTTTTCTTTTTCTTTTCTTCCTCTTCCTTTTCTATTTCCATTTTCTTTTTCTTTTTCTTAATCTTCTTCCTTTTTCTTTTTCTTCTTTTTTTCGTTTTCTTCTTCTTCCTTTTCATCTTTTTTCTTTTTCTTCTTCGTTTTCTTCTACTTTTTTTTCTTCTTATTCTTCTTCATTTTGCTTTTTTTCTTCTTCCCTTTTCTTCTTCTTCTTTCTTTTCTTTTTTCTTTTTTTTACCCTTTTTCTTTTTTCCTTTTTTTTCTTTTTTGTCTTCTTCTTCCTTTTCCTTTTTTTTTTCTTTTTTCTTCTTCTTCTTCTTCTCTTTCTTTTCTTTTTTTCTTCCTTCTTCTTTTTC
>SEYY01006699.1:37500-40000 GCA_009176605.1 Armadillidium nasatum | reverse complement strand
ATTTTAAAATTTAAAAAAAAAAAATTTGTATTATAGAAAAACGAAAATAATAATATAAAGTAGTTACCAAAAATAATAAAATTAAAAGAGTAAAAAATATTAAGAATAAGAATAAAGATAATTAGAGTTTAAATTGTGTTAAGAATATCAAGTAATAAGAACTTAAAGATTTACCATTTATATTATAAAATTTTATTACTACTAATATTAATAAAATAATAAATTATACGAATAGGAATAAGAATATAAGATTATAAATAAGATTATAAAGTAATGATTAAAATTAGTAAAAAGAAATGAATAACAATACTAATAATAAGAGCACAAAGTAATAAGAATAACAAAATAGATTGAAAAGTAAAAAGTAATTGCAGTAGCAGGTAATAAGAATTAAGATTAACTCAGGGAATAATAATAATAATCAAAAATATTAATAGTAATAATTAATGATGATAATAAAAGTAAAAAATGAAAAAAGATATCTGAAATAGTAATTAGAGTAGTATGCAGATAATAAGAATTAAGTTTAACTTAGGGAATAATTTGAATATATAACAATACTGATAAATAAGAGTAAAAAATGAATAAGATGACTGAAAAGAGTAATAACTGGTAATAAGAATTAAGTTTAACTTAGGGAATAACTTGAATAAGTAACAATTCTGATAATAAGAGTAAAAAATGAATAAGATGCCTGAAAAGAGTAATAACTAGTAATAAGAATTACATTTAACTTAGGGAATAACTTGCATAAGCAACAATTCTGATAATAAGAGCAAAAACTGAATAAGATATCTGAAAGAACAATAAGAGTAGCAGATAATAAGAATTAAGTTTAACTTAGCGAATAACTTGAATAAGTAACAATTATGAAAATAAGAGTAAAAAATGAATAGGATATCTGAAATGATAATAATACTTCTAATATTAACTGGTAATAAGAATTAAGTTTAACTTAGGGAATAACTTGAATAAGTAACAATTATGAAAATAAGAGTAAAAAATGAATAAGATATCTGAAATGATAATAATACTTCTAATATTAACTGGTAATAAGAATTAAGTTTAACTTAAGGAATAACTTGAATAAGTAACAATTCTGATAATAAGAGTAAAACATGAATAAGATATCTAAAAGAGTAATAAGAGTAGCAGGTAATAAGAATTAAGAGCATTAACTTAGAACATAATTACACCATTAACAATTATGATTTACTTGAGATTGCCTTATTTTTATGAAACAATTTTGTTCCAACAAGGAAGTGCAAATAACTCAAATGGAACTAAAAGAACTTCGTGTGATGAATTACTAAAAACTTCTCAAGGTAATAATTAATTATGAATTTACACGCAAAGACACCATTGTAAAAGGGAAGGGGAAGTGGGGGAGGGATATAAAGATTGTGACAACCCTCCCCCCTTTGGCGAAAAGAATTCTAATAAATATAGATAAAATTACCGAAAATTACATAAAATAACCCTGCCATATTATTCTTTTTTTTCTTACAAGGTCAACTCTATTCAAACCCACTCCACCCCCCTCTCCCCCCTCCCCCAGTATATTTTTATTCCTTTTGCTGATTTCAGCAACTTTGGTTACGTGCTTGAAAAGCTTCAAGCATTTTAGGAAATGGCCAACGCTAAGTCTAAAAATGAAGTAGACATAAATCTTGAACTGCGTGAAAATGGGATTATGGCTTAATGTCTGCACAGAAAGGGTGATAAGAGAGAGAGAGATAGAGAGAGAGAGACAATGAAAGAGAGAGAGAGAAGAAGAAAGAGAGAGAAGAGAAGAGAGAGAAGAAGAGAGAGAGAAAGAGAAAAGAGAAAAGAAATAGAGTGAGAGACAGAGAAGAGAAAAGAAGAAAGAAGAGGGAGAGAGAGAAAGAGAAAGAGAAAAGAAGAAAAAGAGAGAGAAAGAGAAAAGAAGAGAGTGAGAGAGAGGAGAGAGAGAGAAAGAGAGGAGAAGAAAGAGAGATAAAGAGAGGGAAAGGGTGATAATTGGCTAAGAACTCACGTTTTTAAGTTTCGATTTTAACTTCGTAAATACGAGAATCTGATTCTGAGGGATATATATATATATATATATATATATATATATATATATATATATATATATATATATATATATATATATATATATATATATATATATATATATATATATATATATATATTATTATAAAAGTTCACATCTCACGGGCATTGCCCTATTCGAGGAGAGGAACTTTTCTAGGTAGTATATACTAGGTCCGAAGTGGGATCGAACAGGCGCCTCAAGCACGTGAGTCAATCACTTTACCGTTTGAGCCACGGTAAACGGCACATAATCTATTTTATAATCATATATAATATAATTCATAAATAATCTTATTTCAGTTTTGAAGGGTCATTGTTTTCATTACTTAATGTCGATTGCTCAATCAATAAATAACTTTTATTATAACTACTACTACTATACTACTACTACTCTACTACTAACTAACTACTACTACTACTA
>SEYY01006699.1:27500-30000 GCA_009176605.1 Armadillidium nasatum | reverse complement strand
CCAAAATTCTTCGACTATCTTAACTCCAAAATAGAACACATTCTTTCTTCTTCTCCTTTCTCTGAAATCATCATTTTAGGTGATTTCAATGTTCACCACCGCCAATGGCTTTCATCTAGTTCTCAAGATCCAGCTGGTGAACTGCCTTCCAATTTTCTATCCAGAACAACCTTGAGCAGTTGGTGCAACTCCCTACCCGTATCCCTGACCGTCTTGGTGATGAACCCAACATTCTAGACCTTTTTCTAACTTCTAATCCTTCTCCTTATACTGTTAAACTCTTTCCTCCTATGGGTTCATCCGATCACCTTCTTATCTCCGTATCTTGTCCTGTCTCTTCAAGTCTTCCGCAAGAACGGCCCCGCCATCGGCGAGGAGACGTTTCTGGCATTTCGGTGCCACTAACTGGTCTGACTTGCGGTCGTACTTTTCTGATTTTCCATGAATGATTACTGTTTCCGTGGGAGGGGTCCCTCGGAGTGCGCTGAGCGCATAACTGAGGTGATTCTCTCTGGCATGGAGGCGTACATTCCATATTCTTTCCCTTCCACTAAACCCAATAAACCTTGGTTTAACTCTGCTTGTTCTCGTGCTATCCGCCGCAGGGATGCTGCCTTCAGGGACTACCGTCGTCTTCAAACTCCAGAATCTCATGCAACTTATATTTCATCCCGGAATCGTGCAAAATCTATTCTTCGAGATACTAAAAACTCTTTTCTCCGTCGCAAATGCAATAATCTTTCTGGCTCCTCTTCCTCTCGCCCTTTCTGGCATTTTGCAAAAAATGTCAACTCTAACTTTGCTTCTTCCTCTTTCCCTCCTCTAGTATCTTCTGACGGTACAATTGCCGTTTTGCCTTCCTAAAGCTGAACTCTTTGCTCAAACTTTTGCCTTAAATTCAACCTTAACGATTCCGGAGCTGTTCCTACTCCTTCAACCCCCTCTACTCATTTATGCCTAAAATTGTAATTTCTTCTAAAGACGTCACTTCTGCTCTCTCTGAGCTTAAGAACGTACGGTCCTGATGGTATCCCTCCTGTGGTTCTCAAAACTTGTGCTTCCGAGCTTGCACCCTGCCTTGGTAAACTATTTCGTCTATGTCTTTCTACTTCAACCTTCCCTTCTTGCTGGAAACGTGCGCTCATTCAACCTGTGCCGAAGAAGGGGGACCCCTCTCAGCCCTCTAACTATCGTCCTATTTCTTTAACCTCCGTTCTTTCTAAAGTTTTCGAATCTATCCTTAACAGGAAGATTTGGAAACATCTCAATTTCTTCTAATCTTATCTCAGATCGCCAGTATGGCTTTCGAAAGAAACGCTCTACTGGAGATCTTCTTTCCCTTCCTCTGACTCTTGGTCCTCCGCTCTTCGGCATTTCGGTGAATCTTTTGCTGTAGCGCTGGACATATCGAAAGCTTTCGATAGAGTCTGGCACAAAGCTTTGATTTCCAAACTTCCCTCTTTCGGAATCTATCCTTCTCTCTGTGACCTTCTCTCTGATTTCCTTTCCGGTCGTTCTATAGCAGCTGTTGTAGACGGCCACCGTTCATCCTATAAATCTATTAAATAGTGGTGTTCCTCAAGGATCTGTCCTATCCCCAACACTTTTTCTGTTTTTCATTAATGACCTTCTCTCTATTACTTCATCTCCTATCCACTCCTATGCTGATGACTCCACCCTTCATTATTCTTTTCATTTGAAAGACGCCCCTCCCAGCAACAGTTAATAGAGGCAAGGAGGGTGGCCTTGGAGCAACTAACCTCTGATCTTTCTCTCATTTCCAATTGGGGCAAAGAAAACATGGTCGTTTTCAATGCCTCAAAAACTCAATTCCTTCATCTCTCTACTCGACACAATCTTCCACACAACTACGATATCTTCTTCGAAAACACACAACTCAAACCTTCATCTCTCCTTAATTTCTCGGTGTTTCTTTTTCTCGTGATCTTTCTTGGAAAGATCACATTACTTCTCTTTCTAAACAAGCTTCTAAGAGGTTGGGTGTTCTGAGGCGCCTTCGGTATTTCTTCACACCACCCCAGTTGCTTGCTCTGTATAGGGGTGTTGTTCGCCCTGTATGGAGTATGCGTCACACATCTGGGGTGGTTCCACACACACAGCTCTCCTGGAAAAGGTGGAGTCTAAGGCTTTTCGCCTTATCAACTCCTGCTCTCAATAATTCTCTCCAATCTCTTTCTGCCGTCGAAATGTTGGCGTCCACTCTCTCTCTACTATCGCTATTACAATGGACACTGCTCTTCTGAACTCTCTCGTCGCATACCTCCTCCATTAAGAAGGGCTCGTGCGACTCGTCTTTCTACACAGTCTCATCCTTTCTCTGTCCAACTCTCTGACCCCAGACTTAACCTCTATGCTCAATCTTACAATTTACCTACTGGTAAAGTCTGGAACACACTTCCTTCATCTATTTTCCCAACTACCTATGACTTAAGCACCTTAAACGCCGTGTATCAGGTCATGTCGGCCTTTAATTTGACCA
>SEYY01006699.1:22500-25000 GCA_009176605.1 Armadillidium nasatum | reverse complement strand
AGTATATTAATAGTATAATATAAATAATAATATATAAAAAATAATAATAAAATAATAATTAAAAAAATTCATAATATAATAATAATATAATAATAAAATAAAAAAATAATAAAAAAAAATAATAAAAAAGCTAAAAATAATAAAATTAAAAAATAGAAATAATAATTAATAATAAAACTAATAATAAAATAATTTTAAAAAAATAATAAAAGTAATAATAATAATAATAATAATAATAATAATAATAATAATAATAATAATAATAATAATAAATAATAATAATAATAATAATAATGATAAATATTAGTAATAATAATAATAATTATAGTAAGAAAAATAATAGTAATAATAATAATAATAAAAGTAAAATATAATAATAATAAATAATAATAATAATAATAATAAAATAATAATAATAAATAATAATAATAAATAAATAATAATAACTAAAAAAATTTTTTTTTTTAAATGTTAACCATTATTTTTTAATACTTTATTTTTTGATATATAAACATTTTTTCATTTATTACTGTTTAATTTTAAATTAGTTCATTAATTACGATCATTATTTATTCAATTCATTTAAACATAATAAATTATTCATGGATAATATTTCCGTACTTACTTAAAAATAATTTTGTTAATTTATTAATAATAATAATTATATAATAATAATAATAATAATAATAATAATAATAAATAATAATAATAATAATAACAATAATAATAGTAATATATAATAATAATAATAATAATAATAATAATAATAATAATAATAATAATAATGATGATAAAAATAAAAATATTAAAAATATCTTTGTTAATTAAATATATTCGCAAAACATTATCATATGCGATCTTCGTAAACTATATATTTTCTTATCTATCATCACAAACTATCATTATAATCCATTATATAAACTATATAGTTTCTTATCTATCATCATAAACTATCATTATAATCCATCACATGCTAAATAGTTCTCATAAAGTATTTTCGTAAGTGATCTTCGTAAACTATCATTGCAAACTAACTTCGTAAACAATCTTTTTAAACTACTTTTCTCAACAATCATTGTAAACAATCTTCGTAAACTATCTTCTTAAACTACTTTTCTAAACTATCAATGTAAACTATCTTCGTAAGCTACTTTTCTAGACTATCAATGTAAACTATCTTCGTCAAACTATCTTTGTAAACTACTTTTCTCAATAATCTTTATAAACTAACTTCGTAAACTATCTTCTTAAACTACTTTTCTAAACTATCAATGTAAACTATCTTCTTAAACTACTTTTCTAAACTATTAATGTAAACTATCTTCTTTAACTATTATTTCTATTTTTAGTTTCATAAACAGAAACACAAACTACAAAAATAATATGTCATTCTATTTTGAGTATTTTGCAAACTAAAATGCAGATTTGAATTATTTTATTATAAAAATATAATGCAATTCATTATTTTTCTGACATCTCAAAATATTATGGATTACATTGTAATAAATATTTTATTTTTACACATTTAATTATATTTATGCATTATTAATGTGTGTGTCTTTCGAAGATTTGAGTTAGTGATTTTTTTAAAGTGAAATAATCGAAAAAAATATTTTATTAAAATTTCTTTTTTTTTTATTCGAAATAAATTTAGATTTTTTTTTCTTCAATCTAAATATAGAATGCACTCTCTCTCTCTCTCTCTCTCTCTCTCTCTCTCTCTCTCTCTCTCTCTCTCATATATATACATATATATATATATATCATATATATATATATATATATATATATATATATATATATATATATATATATATATATATATATATATATATATATATATATATATATATATATATATATATATATATATATATATATATATATATATAATATAATATATTCCTAAAAAATTACATACTAACAAAAAATATAATAATAATAATAATAATAAAATAGTAATAATAATAATAAATAATAATAATAATAATAATAATAATAATAATATAATAATAATAATAATAACTTAATAATAATAATAATAATATAATAATAATAATAATAATAATAATAATAATAATAATAATAATAATAATAATAATAATAATAATAATAATAATAATAATAATAATAATAATAATAATAATAATAATAATAATAATAATAATAATAAATACTAAAAGGTAAAGAATAATTTGTAAACTAATATTATAAACTAATATTATACTTGTAAACAAATATTAAAAAAAAAAAAACGAAAAAAGATTGCCTAAATTAAAATAAACACTAAAAGTAAGAACACAAAGCAAACAATAATTTCGTTATTTACATTTTGTCTTTCGAATAATTTTTCTTTTAAAAAATTTAAATGAAAAAATGAAATAAGAGAGACAGGGTTTGATGAATGAAGGTGAAACTTCAAGATCATATTTTTATATAAATCGATTATTTATTTAATTCAGAAGCAAATGATATATATATATATATATATATTTATATA
>SEYY01006699.1:7500-10000 GCA_009176605.1 Armadillidium nasatum | reverse complement strand
ACTCTAGATCCCTCTTTCAAGACCGGTTGTATGAGGGGAACTATCCAAGAGAGTATATATGTCGATAGTTCGACTCCCCTCTTTATATATGTCCTTATGATGAGTAGATAAGTTGAATAACTCTAGATCCCCTCTTTCAATATCGGTTGCATGAGGGGAACTATCCAAGAGAAAAGATAAATTGAAAAGTTCCACTTTTACTTTCACAATAGACTTTATGACGGGAATTATCCAAGAAAGAGAACATAGATAAGTTGAATTAAATAGGTTTAGTAGATCTAGATAAGTTGATCTAGATCAGTTGAATAGACAAGTTGAGTAGATCAAGATCTACTCTTTCAAGACGGGTTGTATGAGAAGAACAATTGTAGATCTAATACAAGTATAAAGCTTTCCTGTCAATTGTAGATCACGAAATCTAGAAAACCAAAAATATTGAAAAACGGAGGTTTAAGATTTTTATTTTTAATTTTTAAATAATTAATTTATTTTTTCTCCCATCAATTTTTCCTCTATATTAAATTTTTTTTATAAATATTTTTTAGTTTTAAGCTTTGTTTTCAAATTTTTTTAACCCTTTAAATCTTTGATACATTTTTTAGTTCATTTTTTTTCCCCTTTTTCTAAATTTAAAGTCTTACTTTTTTTTACCATAATTTATTAACTTGATTATTAAGCCATAAATCTTTTCATTGTATGTGCTCGCAGATTAATGAGGAGGTACTTAATTATCTACACATAACCCACTTTCCTTCTCTTTTTCCCCGATTGTTTCTCTCTCTCTCTCTCTCTCTCACTCTCATAATTTCTTCTTCTTTTTACCGTTCTTATCTGTCTTTTTTTCACTGTTTCTCTCTCTCTCTCTCTCTCTCTCTCTCTCTCTCTCTCTCTCTCTCTGTCTTTCATCTTCTTTCACTCTCTCTCTCTCTTCTCTCTCTCTCTCTCTCGTTTTTTTCTATTTTTTATTTTTTTCTATTTATGTCTTTCTATATTTTCCTTTCCTACTTCTCTCTCGTTCAAACTTTTGTCACTAATTCCACCTTAGTCTCTTCCGAATCTATACTTCCTCCTTCAACCCCCTCCAACTCTTTTATGCCTAATATTATAATTTCTTCTAAAGATGTAATTTCTGTTCTTTCTGAGCTTAACACTAATAAGGCGTACGGTCCTGATGGTATTCCTCTTGTGGTTCTCAAAACTTGTGCTTCCGAGCTTGCCCCATGCCTTGGTAAACTATTTCGTCTATCTCTTTCTACTTCAACCTTCCCATTTCAGCCTGTGCCGAAGAAAAGAATGGAAACCCCTCTCAAACCTTTAACTTTCATTTCTATTTTTCATTAATGACCTTCTCTCTCTATTACTTCATCACCTATACCGATGACTCCACTTTTCATTACTCATTTCCGTTTGGAAGACGCCTCTCCCAACAGCAGTTAATTAGAGCAAGGAGGTTGGCCTAGGAGCAACTAACCTCTGATCTTTCTCATATTTCAAATTGGTGTACAGAAACCATGATCGTATTCAATGCCTCAAAAACTCAATTTCTCCATCTCTCTACTAGACAAAACCTTTCACACAATTACGACATTTTCTCTCAAACAAACAACTCATCCTTTCATCTGTCTTTAATATTCTCGGTGCATCTTTTACTCGTGATTTTTCTTGGAAAAGAGATTAGGTGTTCTGAGACACCTTAGTAATTTCTTCACGCCTCTCCAGTTGCTTGCTTTTTATAGAGATATTTTTCACCCCTTTATGGAACATACCTCACACATCTGGAATTATTTCACTCATAAAGCTCTCCCTAGAAAGGTGGTGTCTAGAACTTTTCGTCTAATCAATTTCTTCGCTTTCACCAACTCTCTGCAGTCTATTTCTACCCTTCAAATTGTTTCGTCACTGTCGCTATTACAACGGATACTAGTCTTCAGAACTCTCCCGTCGCATATCTCCTTCATTGAAAGGAGCTTGTGCGACACACATTTCTACACAGTCTCATTTCTCCTCTGTCAAACTCTCTGACCACAGACGTAACCGCTATGCTCAATCTTTCATGTACTCTGCTGGTAAAGTTTGGAACACACTTCCTTTACCAGTTTTTCCAAATTCTTTTGACTTGCACACTTTCAAACGCCGTGTACTTTAACTGGACTCCGAATTGATATTCCTAAAACTCTAGCTGGAAATTGGCATTCTTCTGACCTTTTGACCATCACATATATATATATATATTATATATATATATATATATATATATATATATATATATATATATATATATATATAATATATATATATATATATATATATATATATATATATATATATATATATATATATATATATATGTATGTGTGTGTGTGTGTGTGTGTGTGTGTGTGCGTGTGTGTATCTGTCTGTTAGTGTTTTGTACGACAGTATATGTAAACATATTTGAACACAATTTTCACTGTCTCAAATTCAGTTTAGAATTCAAGAAAAATTTATTGAAAATGAAGAT
>SEYY01006698.1:37500-40000 GCA_009176605.1 Armadillidium nasatum | reverse complement strand
ATATATATATATATATATATATATATATATATATATATATATATATATATATATATATATATATATATATATATATATATATATATATATATATATATATATATATATATATATATATATATATATATATATATATATATATATATATATATATATATATATTACACCATATCCCGCAAGATGCAGGGTGGCGTCGGCTGCAGAAACGTCATGTTCCTGCAACCGCACGTGGGACGAAAAAATACTGGTAAAAAAGGTTCCCATCCCTTTAGAACCATGCGAAGAATAATTCTCCAATTGTCCTGACGCCGACGAAATCCCATATATATATATATATATATATATATATATATATATATATATTATATATATATATATATATATATATATATATATATATATATATATATATATATATATATAGAGGATGTTGTGGGCGTGAGAACCCCCTCAGAAAATTTTAACATTTTCATGATGCAACTCCTATAATAAAACAAATTTTCCATTTAAAAAGACCTAAAAGGGTTAGACATAAATCTCCTTCCCTCCCTCACTAGGCTTGTTTGAACCTAAAAATATGCAAAATAAACAAAACTTAAAAAATATAGTATACACCCCAATTATATATATATATATATATATATATATATATATATATATATATATATATATATATATATATATATATATATATATATATATATAGTATATATATATATATATATATATATATATATATATATAATCTGGTGGCAAAGGCCACAGGCCTACGTGAAGTCCACCTGAACTGAAGAGTTTCAAATCAATCAAGGATTGATTTGAATGTTTTCAAATTATAGGAAGTGAGGAAAATAGAAGAAGGAAGTGTGTTCCAGCATTTACAAGCAGTGGCGGCTCGTCATTATGGGCTCCAGGGCTGCAGCCCCTCCAAATTAAAAATACCAGGCGTAGGATGTTGATATAAATATGAAAATTTTGTCAGAGAAAAGTGATTTAAATTCATTTTTTAACAACTTAATACGTAAAAAGTATAAATCATTAAAGAAAATAAGAAGTAAATGCATTTGGCAACTTCAAATTTTTGGGTACGATATTTATTTTCACGCATTGCAATTATTTAAAATATGGGCTGTAAATTCTCAGTCCCTAAATTAGACCAACTTTTTTGTTCTTAAATATAGGACAGATATGGCAAGTTACGAAAAAAAGTATGACAAATTGCAATAGTAGTTTTTGTCAAGTTGCCAGTTTGTCTTCCTTTTGCTTTTTGGCAACATAGAGAATATTTTTGAATATTAAGATATTTGAATGTTGCCAGTCTGTCATAAAAGGACAGAACGTAAAGAATATAAACACTAAATAAAACAGTTTGCCATAGAACCTGGTGGAGTGGAGCTGTTTTTTTTTTTTATTGTGAAAGAAAATTACCAGATTTATTGTTTTTTTTTTATCGATATATATATATATATATATATATATATATATATATATATATATATATATATATATATATATATATATATATATATATATATATATATATATATATATATATATATATATATGGCCAGACTGCACTTTAGCCTCCTTAAATATCTAAAAAGCTACTAAACGTATGTTAAAAACGATAACATTTTTGGGATCGTTGAAGAGTTTTGATTAGGAAAAATTGGGAATTAAAAAAAAAAACATTAATTTTAATAACTACGTAATTTATGGTTTTTTAAAGTGATGGACATTGTACGTCTGGCAGCGTCTTTTTATGAGTCAAATCATAATCATTAGGCTGTGGTCAAATTCCGAGATTTTGCAGTAGGATAAATTTAGGATCAACATTTTCAAATATCACCAGACTACTACAAATTTTAATTACAACTCCGATGACGACGTCTGAAGCAGAAAGATGTTTCTCGACTTTGAAGAGAATAAAAACTTTTTTACGTAGTAACATGTGCAACGAGAGATTGAATGCATTAGAGATTGAAAACTTTTCGACATCTATAAAACTCGAAGAACTAATCTTATTTTTAATTTAATAAAAATCAGCAAGTTTCCAAATAAATAAGGTACGTTTGTATATAATTATTATATATATATATATATATATATATATATATATATATATATATATATATATATATATATATATATATATATATATATATATATATATATATATATATATATATATATATATATATATATATATATATATATATATATATAAACTTGCAGCCCCTCTCTGCCAAGTTTACACGAGCCGCCACTGTTTACAAGTACTGTAACTGTACTATGTAAGTTCTGTGAATGATCATAGCGGTTAAGCCTGAGGTTTGAGAATAGAAAGGGACTAAAATGAGACTGTGTAAAATGATGAGTCGCACGAGCAATTGGAGAGTTATGAAGGAGATTAATAAAAATACCGATATAGTGAGAGTAAAAGTGATGTAATGAGAGTGATGCAAATAGTTCGACTGAATGAAAATGTTTGCAGAAAGTG
>SEYY01006698.1:30000-32500 GCA_009176605.1 Armadillidium nasatum | reverse complement strand
GGCTCAAAGGATGAATTCGTCTGCCCAGAATTCCATTTCAGTTTAGTATCAAAATATGTAAAGTACACGATATTTGTATATGAAAATTTGTAACTGAAAAAATAAATAAAGATTAAAGATTAAAGATCATTTGCGATACACAGGTTGATTTGCTTTGCAAAAATTTACGTGAATCCGACGTAATAATTCCACACATTTTCGGTTATTTGAGCGCACTATCTCTTTATGCTTTCAATCAAGTGTATTTTATTTGTGATTTTGATTGAGTACACTTTCTCCTTTAGTTTAACCTAGAAAAAAAAGTCAAAGGGGCTAAGGTCAGGTGACCTAGGAGACCACTCCACACTGCCACGTCTTCCAATCACTTTTAGGAAAATTGTCATTCCTTATTCCCTATGTGTCCAGACATTAGAGATACCATATATATATATATATATATATATATATATAATATATAATATATATATATATATATTATATATATAATATATATATATATATATATATATATATATAATATAAATATATAATCTTCCAGTAGGCTACTAAAATTTCCATCAGAGTTATTGAAAAAATCGGAAATCTGCTCAAGTTAAAGGCCGATATGTCCCAATATTCGGCCTTTGAAGGTGTATAAAAAAAGTTGGGAAAACAGGTAAATGAAGTGTGTTCCAGACTTTACCAGTAGAGTACTTGTAAGATTGAGCATAGTGGTTTAGTCTGAAGTCAGAGAGTTGAACAAAGAAAGGATGAGACTGTGTAGGAAGGCGTGTCACACGAGCCTTCTCAATGAAGGAGATATGCGACGGGAGAGTTCAGAAAAGTATAGAGAGAGTGACGCAACAATTCAACAAGCAGAAATATCCAACCTCTTAGAAGCTTGTTTAGAAAGAGATGTAATGTGATCTTTCCAAGAAAGATCACAAGAAAAAGAAACACTGAGAATATTAAGGAGAGATGAAGGTTTGACTTGTGTGTTATCGAAGATGTCATAGTTGTGTGGAATATTGTGTCGAGTAGAGATATGGAGGAACTGAGTTTTTGAGGCATTGAAAATGACCATGTTTTCTCTGCCCCCCAATTTGAAATACGAGATAGATCAGACATCAGAGGTTAGTTGCTCCAAGGCCACCCTCCTTGCGTCTATTAACTGCTGTTGGGAATGAAGTCTTTCAAATTGAAAGGAGTAATGAAGGGTGAGTCATCGTCATAGGAGTGGATAGGAGATAAGTTAAAAAGAGAAGGAGATTAATGAAAAGTAGATAAAGTGTTGGGGATAGGACAGATCCTTGAGGAACACTACTATTAATAGATTTAAAGGATGATCGGTGGTTGCCTACAACAGCTTCTATAGAACGACCGGAAAGGAAATCAGAGAGAAGGATAGATTCCGAAATTGGGAAGTTTGGAAGTCAAAACTTTGTGCCAGACTCTATGAAAAGCTTTCGATATGTCCAGCACGATAGCAAAAGATTCACCAAAATGCCGAAGAGCAGAGGACCAAGAATTAGAGAGAAAGGAAAATTGATCACCAATAGAGCGTTTTTCACGAAAGTCATATTGTAGATCGGAGATAAGATTAGAAGAATTGAGATGTTTCCAAATCTTCCTGTTAAGGATAGATTCGAATACTTTAGAAAAAATTGATGTTAAAGAAATGGGACGGTATAGTTATAAGATGGAGAGAGGTCCCCCTATTCGGTCACAGGTTGAATGAGCCCATTTTTCCAGCAAGAAGGGTAAGTTGAAGTAGAAAGACGAAATAGTTTACCAAGGCAGGGTGGAAGCTCAAAAGCACAAGTTTTGAGACCCACAGGAGGAATACGATCAGAACCGTACACCTTGTTAGTGTTAAGCTCAGAGAGAGCAGAAATGACGTCTTTAGATGAATTACAATTTTAGACATATAAATAAGTCGGAGGGGGTTGAAAGAGTAGAAAAGGCTCCGAAATCGTCTAAAGTTGAATTAGAGGCAAAGGTTTGAACGAAGAGTTCAGCTTTAGAAGAAGGCAAAATGGCAGTTGTACTGTCAGAAGATACCAAAGGGGGGAAAAGAGGAAGAAGCAAAGTTAGAATTGACATTTTTTTTTTACAAAATGCCAGAAAGGGCGTGAAGAAAAATCAGAAAGATTACTGCATTTTCTACGGAAAAATGAGTTTTTACTGTTGCGGAGAAGAGATTTTGTACGATTCCGGGATGAAATACAAGTTCCATGAGTTTCTGGAGTTTGAAGACGACGATAATGTCTGAAGGCAGCATCCCTGCTGCGAATAGCACAAGAGCAAGTAGAGTGAGCCAAAGTTTGTTAGGTTTAGTAGAACACAAATAATATGGAATGTGCGCCTCCATGCCAGAGAGAATGACCTCGGTTATGCGCCCTGCACATTCCGAGAGAACCCTCCCACGGGAACAGTAATAATTCTATGTGAAATTAAAAAAGTACAACCGCAAGTCAGACCAGTTAGTGGCACCGAAATGCCAGAAACGTCTCCTCGCCAA
>SEYY01006698.1:15000-25000 GCA_009176605.1 Armadillidium nasatum | reverse complement strand
ATATATATATATATATATATATATATATATACGGACATTTCAGAGTACAGTATGAGTACATGATGTGTTAGGGTTGGGTTTTACCATTCTTCACTTTTGCTCTTCACTAAAGCAGAAAATATGTCGAGCGTACTCTCGTCTGTTTACAGTGGATGTGTTCACAGACATATCCTTTATGCACTCCTTCATCGCATTTTTTTTAAATATCCTGGTGAACAAAGACTAGACGCTTACTAATTTCCACCGGAGTTTTGGAAAAACCTGAAACCTGATCAAGTTAAAAAACCGACATATCCCTATATACAGCGTTTGAAAGTATGCTGGGTTTAAGTTTGGGGTCTGAGAGTTGGACAGAGAAATCATAAGACTCTGTAAGAAGGCGAGTTGTACGAACCCTTCTCAATAGAGAAGGCATGCAATGGGAGAGTTTAGAAGATCAATGTCCATTGTAATAGCGATAGTATTGAAAAAGTGACGCAGCACTTCGACGGGCAAAATAAACTGGAGATAATTAGTGAGAGCTGAAGAGTTGATAAAACGGAAAAACTAGACTTTTCCTATTCCTCCTCCTTCAACCCCTCCAACTGTATACTCTTGTAATTTCTTTGAAACACATCAATTCTGCTTCCTCTGAGATTAACACTAAGAAGGCGTACGGTTCTAATTTTATCTTTCTTATAGTTCTCAAAACTTTTGCTTCTGATCTTGCACCCTGCCTTGATAAACTGTTTCGTCTGTCTTTTTACTTCAACCTTACCTTCTTGCTGGAAACGTGCACTCATTCAGTCTGTGCCGAAGAAAGGGGACCCCTCTCAACCCTCTAACTACCGTCCCATTTCTTTAGCCTCCGCTCTTTCTAAAGTCTTTGAATCTATCTTTAACAGGTACATTAGAAAATATCTCAGTTATTCTAATGTTATCTCTGATCGCTAATAGCGCTCTCGTATATAAAGGGCATTCTACTTGTGATCTTTTCCTTCTCTCTTACTCTTGGTCCTCTGCTCTTCGGCACTTCGGTGAATCTTTTGCTGTCGCCTTGGACATATCGACAGCCTTCGATAGAGTCTGGCACAAACTTTTGATTTTTAAATTTCCTTCTTTCGGAATCTATCCTTCTCTATGGATAAAGAAGGATATATATATATATATATATATATATATATATATATATATATATATATATATATATATATATATATATATATATATATATATATATATATATATATATATATATATATTACACTTCTTTAAATCTATTAATAATGGTGTTCCACAGTCATTTGTCCTATCCCCAGCTCTTTTATCTGTTATTCATTCTCTCTATTATTTCATCACCTACCCATTTCTGTGCCTATGACATTTAATCCTTTCAATTTAATTGACGCAAGGATGGTAGCCTTGGAATAACTAACATCTGATCTTTCTCGTATTTCAAATTGGAATAAAGAAATCATGTTCGTTTTCAATGCCTCAAAGACTCTAATTCCTCTATCTCTATACATGACACAACCTCCACACGACTATGACATCTTCTTCGAAGACTCACAACTCAATCGTCTCTCCTTAATTAATATTCTCTGTGTATCTTTTACTCTTGATCGTTTTTTTAGAAGGATCAAAATACTTTTCTTTGTAAACGAGTTTCTAAGAGGATGGATATTCCGAGACACCTTCAAAATTCTTCACACCACTCCAATTGCTTGTTTTTTATAGGGGTGTTGTTCTCCCCTGTATGGAGTACAGGTATATATCTGGGGTGGTTCCACTCATACAGCTCTCCTTCAAAAGGTGGAGTCTAACTCTGCAGCCTCTTTCTACCGGTCGAATTGTTGCATCATTCTCTCTATACTGTCTATATTACAACGGACACTGTTCTTCAGAACTCTCCTTTCGCATACCTCCTCCATTGAGCAGGGCTCCTGCGACACGCCTTTATACAGTCTCATCTTTTCTCTGTCCAAATCTCTGCATGACCCAAGACTTATTAACTGCTTTTTGACGTGTAGAGAGGAGAAATTAGAGTTTAATAAGTGTGTGTGCATCTGAATCAGAAGTCAGAACATATCGGCCTTTACTTTAAATGGACTTTGTTTTTGATATTACCCCAACTCGTGTGGAAATTAGTAGGCCACTTTCCATTTCCCACCAGAGGATATATATATATATATATATATATATATATATATATATATATATATATATATATATATATATATATATATATATATATATATATATATATATATATATATATATATATATATATATATATATGAACTTTCGCATTTCAAGTCGACACGCGAAATATTAAACCAAAGCCAGTGACAGCAAGAAAAAATCAGACAAATTAAAATATTTGTAAAGCTCTCGCCAATTTGGCGAGAGTGTATTTTATAAATCTCATTTTTTTTCCAACGAACTAGTTCGACTTAATCTAACCTTGACTTAAGGGGTAAATGTAGGCCTAACGGCCAGCAACTAAAAGACTTGTTCGACTTAACATAACCTGGACTAATTCACGCGAACGACAGCAAAGAGGCCTAATCTAACGAACGCTGGCATCACCAAAGCTTCGCGAAATCAAAGGAACTCGTATGAATCTATTTATTTAGTAAAAAAAATGTAATGTCGTCCCAAAAAACGTAAGAACACACACACACACACACACACACACACACACACACACACACACGCACGCACGCACGCACGCACGCACGCACACACACACACACACACACACACACACACACACACACACACACACACACACACACATATATATATATATATATATATATATATATATATATATATATATATATATATATATATATATATATATATATATATATATATATATATATATATATATATATATATATATATATATATATATATATATATATGATCATTATCATTTTCTGGACTGTTCAGAAATGTAAAAAATTTGTGTACATGTTAATTTAATCGATGATTCGAAAGACAAATTTTATTCCCGGGAAATTATACTAAATTCACTTACGTTAAGTTAGGTTTATTTTTAGGTTAGGTTAGGTAGTTAAGAAGTAACATTTAATTTGACGTTATAAATATTAATTTCATGCACGAGACGTCCTAACTTCTTTCAGGGTCATACTTTATGTTTATTGTACGTTTCTCTTTCTTTTCAGCTCATTTTCAAACAATTTAAAATAAGTTTATTTTTTATGGTAATCGGTTAATGTCACTATCATTTATAATAGAGGTTGAAGGAGTTAGGAATGTTCTCGGTTGAAAGGAGATTTCTCAGAGGGGATATGATACAAGTTTACAAAATATTTGCATCTGACAGTAATACAGAGATTGAAAAATACTTCATGTTGGACCGTGGAAGAGTAACTAGAGGATATGATAAGAAAATTAAAAAGAAGCCATGCCATCTCGATCTAAGAAAATACTCTTTCAGTAATAGAGTTGTTAATTTTTGGAATGACTTGCCAGAAGAGATTGTTGACTGTGATTCTCTTGTCAAATTTAAAAGGGGGCTAGATAGATTTATGGATGGTTTAGGTATTATATAATATAACTTGACTAAGCCAAATTGGCGGGTATATATGAATCTTTAGATCAACAGATCAACCTATGACTAAGCCTAATGGCAGTTTTTTTTGTAGTGGGTGATGGTTCATTGAATGCTGCATGTGTAGTTGGGCTTGGTTTTGCTTTTATCTTTGCATGAATGAACTGATAACTAGGGAAGGGATAGACTTAGTCTTTTGTGCATGTACTAGTATTGTTATTGTTATTATTATTTTGTTTGGACTGGGACAGTCTCGATAGGCCCTTGTGGCTTCTAACTGTCTCTATTTTCCTATGTTCCTATGTTCCATTAATAGTTGCGTTGGTTGAATAATTTTAACCCAGGGGCTCCCAACCTTTTTTTTCTTCCTTGTGAACCCCTTGAGTCTTAACTTTACCTATATGGACCTCCCCCTCCCCCCCATTATACTCATATGTAGTATTCCAAAATTAAATAAGCATTTTTTTCCTTGAGGACCCTCTCAAAGCTTCAGTAGTAAACCTGGGGTCCATGTAGACCCCGGTTGGGAAACGCTGCTTTAATTAACTTAATATATTTTTTAAAAAAATTTAATTTCTTGGAAATAAAATTTAGGCTATTTTTTCTTTAATCACAGAAAAAATTACGTACGTATGTAAATGTTTAACAAATTCCTGAACAGTCCAGTATATATATATATATATATATATATATATATATATATATATATATATATATATATATATATATATATATATATATATATATATATATATATATATATATATATATATATATTAACGATCTCATATTATAAATTCAAAAAAAAAAAAAAATAAATAAATAAATTTCAAATTCGTCCTTGTAAAAGGTTTTCCCGCCAAAAGCAAATGGTTTGTTCGTACGTATGGTTGGCAGTAGACAGAGAGACGTCTTTGCTAGACAGACAAAACAATATAAAGATAAAAAAAATTAATATTCTGGCTATTCTGGTTAATAAAAGTAAAAAGATATAAATGAAAATGTAATTGATATAATATATATATATATATATATATATATATATATATATATATATATATATATATATATATATATATATATATATATATATATATATATATATATATATATATATATATATATATATATATATATATATATATATATATATATATATAGAGAGAGAGAGAGAGAGAGAGAGAGAGAGAGAGAGAGATTTACAAAATCTTTAACTGTCGAGACTTGTTTTCAAATAAGCTTTTGAAATTTCATAATTAAATACCCATTTTTTACAAAGCAGGTGAAAAAAATCGTTTTTATTATCATCGTCGAGGCAGACGCTTTCATTTAAATATATACAGCGTTTCTGTACTTAAATATTATCACAATTACTTTGCAAAATTTTAATTTTGTTAATAGAATTTAATTTATTATGTATATTAATCAGTATATAAAGTCGGTTTGAATATACAACTATACAAGCATATTGTTTCTGTCTACAATTGTAGTAAAGCATAAGGTAAAAAAAAAATAAAAAAGTTTGGATAATACGACCAATAAGGTGTCAGGATTCAGTATTGACTCCACCCTCTATAGTGCCATAT
The DNA here is from genome assembly GCA_009176605.1 of Armadillidium nasatum. Classification (NCBI taxonomy): domain Eukaryota; kingdom Metazoa; phylum Arthropoda; class Malacostraca; order Isopoda; family Armadillidiidae; genus Armadillidium; species Armadillidium nasatum. Next base: position 19,852 of record SEYY01006698.1, on the reverse strand, counting down.
ATTCAATTTAATTTTGTAATTATATTAAAACTGTATGCTATAATTTTTAAATATAAGTTACAGATTTTTTAATTCACTCTATATGCATGATAATAATAACGTTTTTAAAGAAATTTATCATTTGCAGTGTTATAGATGCTATTATTTCGTTATAATATTAAAATGTTTAAATTGAAATATTGCCATATACCACTATTGCGTAAGCACGACCGTTTGTCAATTTAATTTCAAAAAAGACTCCAAACAAACCAGTAGAGAGTTTGCAGTCAGAGAGTGAGGTTTAGTTCTTTTAATCTCTCTTGTAATCACAGAAAATTTCGTTATATTTAAATATTATTTGTATTACGTATCTTATTTACTCAATTCAAATTTTGTGATTTGAAAACTTTGATATTTGCCCACATATTTTATTTGTCTTAGAATGATAGATATGGGCCTACCACCATCTCCTTCAGCCGTATACGGAACATGTGAACTGAACCTACTTAAAAAATTTTCTTTTCAAAGTGCTTCCCGAGCATTAAAAGAATTAGGCCCAAATGATCCTAAATTAAATCTCAAAATGGCAGAAAGTTTGTTAACGATATCAGCTAATCAATTTCTTGATAAGTGGAATTTTAACACAATCACGATGAAGCCTACCGTTGGAAGATACGAATGGGTGCCAGTACAGCGTGAAAGTAGGCCACTATGTGAATTGAAAGTTAGCGAGCCTATTAATGAAGACAGAACATTTAAGTCAAAATGTAACGAAACATGCCCGATAAAAACCAGACCTATCGATTCCACTGGAACGTGCATAGTAATAGGCCAACAAAATAAGCAAACCTTAACAGAAAATATTGATATTAAATTAAATGTACCAATTAGGCCAAAGGAGACTCTACCCAAAAGATCCTATCAAAAGAAAATTAAAAGGATAGCAAAACAAAAGTTAAAACCAAGGCCTACAACACCCAAGTCAGTAGGAAGACAACCCAAAATTACTGGTAAGTAGGCCTCGATTTTTTATTTTTTTTTAAATAGTATAGGCATTCAAATTTGTCCAGCTCCATTATTATTATTATTATTATTATTATTATTATTATTATTTTAATCTTTCGTTAATTATTATTATTAGTATTACTTTAATCTTTCGTTAATTATTATTATTAATTTATATATTTAAATCTTTTCCTGCACTAGTTATATTTTAAATATTAGGCCTACTTTTAATTTTCGTTATTACCCCTATACAAAATAATTTGGATGCTTGGGTAGGGGGGGGGATGAACACAGAACGTTAGAAGGAACGCCAAGAAAAAAATCAATTTAGCCTCTCTATCGATTTAAAGCTTTGTTGTATAGAACTTGGTCCGGTTTTGTAGCAGACCATGGTTTGTTTGGAATGCATTCTACCAAGCAGTCTGTATGAATGTTGGGGAGAGGGGGGGAATACTTGGACATTTAATTGGGCATATCTAGGGTACTTACAGTAAAAGTGGGACAGGGAGGGAAGGAACATTGACCGTTTGTATGGTATGATATGGTATGTCATAGTGTGCATTTATATATATATATATATATATATATATATATATATATATATATATATATATATATATATATATATATATATATTATATATATATATATATATATATATATATATTATATATATTTGTGTGCGTATGTATGTATTATTGCAGAATATTTGCGTTACCACTTTTTCTAAATATTAACCTTTTCCCCATATATATATATATATATATATATATATATATATATATATATATATATATATATATATATATATATATATATATATATATATATATATATATTTGAAGTGAATGACTACTGACTACTGTGGGTGTATATATTATTGTGTATGCAAGTCTGATTTATAAATGTGTGTGTTGTATAATAAAGGAAAAGAAAAAGGAAGATTTCATTCGTGCCCCAGGCATTACATCTACCCACCTGGGCCACCTGTATGACCTCTTTATTACCTCAAGGGCCAACTAACCCTGTTTTGACCCCCTTTTCATCCATCAACCCACCGTCTTGTCTAATGTCTCTTCCCCCTTCCCTTCCACCTCCCGATTCAGCCACTTTACTTTTTGTTTTTGTTAAAAATACATAAAAATTTTTTTTTTTTTTGCCACCCCCTAACCTTTCCACGTACCTTCCATCCACTATAATTATGATATCGTTTTTTAATCAAGTTCACTATATATATATATATATATATATATATATATATATATATATATATATATATATATATATATATATATATATATATATATATATATATATATATTATATATAGTAGTAGTAGTAGTAGTAGTAGTAGTAGTAGTTATTGAAGTGGAAACAACAGAAAGAAAAGAATACAATTCAAAATAAAAAAAATTATTTTAACATATTGTAGCGCAAAATAATAATAATAATGATAATAATAATAATAATAATGATAATGATAATAATAATAATAATAATAATAATAATAATAATAATAATAATAATAATAATAATAATAATAATAATAATAAATAATAATAATAATAAATAATATCGATTCCTCTACATCTCCGCTTAGGACTACATTGAACAAATATTCATCTTTTTTTTCTGACATAGGAAAAATTATTTCAAAATTATATACTTTTATTATTATTGTATGTAGTAGTAATAATATAATAGAATTATTGTAATCCGTGATACTTATATTCTTTTATTATTTTATTTCCAGAATTCGGGAAAACTAGAAAACGGTTAAATTCAACTTCAAAATCTTCTGAGGTTGACCTTGAGGAAGTCGCTGCCATACCGAGAAAGAAGCTCCTCCTCGAGTCACCATTGAAGACCTAATTTACTTCTACAGAAGCATATATGTGTAGTTCATATATATATATATATATATATATATATATATATATATATATATATATATATATATATATATATATATATATATATATATATATATATATATATATATTGGGTAGGCCTTAGGGGCATCACGTTTTGAAGAAACCATTATTTTAATTTGTACCCCATACCGCCCTCAACCCCCTTTGTGAAATGTGCTCCTTTGGGCGTGCCGTAGGCGGCACTTTAGGAAATCAGAGAAACCTCAAAAGGCGAGAAAATATATAATATATATATATATATATATATATATATATATATATATTATATATATATTATATATTATATATATATATATATATATATATATATATATATATATATATATATATATATATATAGGTTAAAAAATTATTTTATTCAGGTTTTAAATGAAATTTTTTATTAGTGAAATTATTATTATTATTATTTATTATTATTATTATTATTAATTCGATTTTATAGAAGTATTTGTTATTGCAAAAGCAATTTTTTTTAGAAAGGTAATTATTATTATTATCATTGAAATATTTGTTATTGCATTACCAAGTTTTTTTTTAGGATATTTATTATTATTTATTATAATTATAATATTTATTTTTAGCGCAATTATTATTCAATGATTTTGTCATCGTATTGAAAAGTAGTTTTAATATCATTTTTTTCCCCCCTTAGTGAATATGTGAATTTATATTATTGGTTTGGCTTACTTTATACGGTCACATTATAATTGCTATTTGTAGGCCTATGCCAGTAATGTTTTTTTTTTTTTTAAGTATTAAGTAGGCCTGTGCAATGCTTATCATAAATCCGTAGTTGGGCCTTCATATCCTTATTAGACTAGTCATTAGTAGGCCTTATTTTATTATATTTTAAGAAAATGTTTAATTAAAATATTTATTTATAAACTGAATACTGGTTGGAGAAGAAAAATAGTTCCTCTCTAGTATTGTATTATTAAATAAATATTGCAATATATTTATCTAGTCCTATGTATATAAAGTATTATTTTTATTACCTACTTTATTTTTTAATTTTTTTCTATCTTTATTTTGTAATTTTATATAAAAATTAAAATGATTTTAAATTATTATGTATTTGTATCCAAGTTTATTTTTATATTTTTTTGAATTTTAAGTTATGATATTTTAATGTTTTTATTTTATAAATGTTTTGAACTTTTTTTTTTTTTTTTTTTGAAGTTTTTGATTGTATTTTAATACATAAAGATTTGTTGGAAATTGTTTATTTGAGATGACGTCGGTGAGGAGAAAACTCATTTCACTTCATTTAAAATGTCGTTCACAATTGTTGAAGGTTTGAAGTTTTTGATTGTATTTTTAATACTTATAAAAATTTGTTGGAAATTGTTTATTTTAGATGACGTCGGTGAGGAGAAAACTCATTTCACTTCATTTAAAATGTCGTTCACAATTGTTGAAGGTTTGAAGTTTTTGATTGTATTTTTAATACTTATAAAAATTTGTTGGAAATTGTTTATTTGTGATGACGTCGGTGAGAAGGAGAGAACCCATTTCACTTTATTTAGAACTTCGTTCACAATTGTTGAAGTTTTTGATTGTATTTTAATACGTAAAGATTTGTTGGAAATTGTTTGAGATGACGTCGGTGACAAGGAGAGAACCCATTTCACGTTATTAGAACTTGGTTCACAATTTCGAATTTCAATAAAGAAGTGATTTTTTTTTTTTCATTAAAAAATGTTGATAAAGCTTAGAATTTATTGAACAATAAGAACATTAATATTATTTATTGATTTTTGACAGAAAGTAGTTTGAATCACAAATTTTAAGATAAATTATTAAAAAAATGAAAGAAATTTATTTGTCAAAAGAGTTTACTATTTTTAAATTATCTATGAAAATAACAAACCACTTGTTTAAAAAAAAAAAAACTTAGTAGTTGTCTTGTTATTAGTTTGAATTTATTAATAGAG
>SEYY01006698.1:0-7500 GCA_009176605.1 Armadillidium nasatum | reverse complement strand
AAATTCTATGAACAAACACATAAATTCTTGCATACATGCACACACCCAAGCACATAAATTCTTACACATATGCACACAACCAAACACATATATTGTTACATACATGCACACACCCAAGCAAGCACATAAATTCTTGCATAAATGCGCCAAGTACATAAGTTATTACATACACATACACTTAAGCACATAAATTGTTACATACATGCACCCAACCAAGCACATAAATTATTACATAAATGCACACAACCAAGCACATAAATTATTACATACATGCACACACCCAAGCACACAAGTTTTTCCTATCTCAATCATATCTAGAAGAATTGTCAAACTTCTTTGAGTCAATTTTATTTTTCAATACAAACATATTTTACACATTGCATAAAGCTCTGAATTAACAGAGAGAACAGTTTTTTAAAATATGCCCTCGTATGTCTTTTACAGAAGCTTAAATCTTAAAAAATATGTTCAGTGTCCGTGTTCGTAGAATGGCTGTAGGGATTTGAACTTCAAAGCATGAAATAAATAAAGATAATAACCAAAAAAATAAATAAATAAATTAAATATGAAAGAAAACTGTGGATAAGCTCTTTAGTTTAGCGAGTATCGTTTAATACTAATAAATAAATGATTAATTTAGGAAATATATTTTGTATCCATTTAAAAAAAAAAAAATTATATCAGATATGATGTTAGTATTATATAGATGTTCCATGCATAGATGATCATCATGTAATTCTTTTTTTTCTTTTTTTTATCCGTGTAACAGTTCAAGCATATTTTGCGGAAGATGACGATGCATTATACACTATTCATCTTTGGAAATGTATTGTTAAAAATTCACTTTCTACTGCATGTTTTATTTATTTATTTATTTTTAATTTTTTTTATTAAATTGTGACATTAAATGAAATATTGGAAAAATAATTTTGTGAAACCTACTTATGATATGTGCCATATGTTACCCCCTCCTTGAAAAGGGCTCTGCCCGTGAGTGGTTCTGATATGTAAAAAAATATATATAAATATATATTTTTAAAAGTATATCTATCTATAACCAAAAGGCTATAGAACATCGGAGCCTAATTCTTCTTAGTGTTAGATATACAGACACTCGAGACTGAGAGGCGAAAACCTACCTAGGATTTGAAGAAAGAATAAAAAAGAAAGACGTTATACTGCACAACTAATATAAACTCTCCCATTATTTATGGTATTATTATAATAATCACGTATCAAGTTTAAAAGGAGAAAAATAGAGTGCTTATTCTTACAACCATTTAAAAGATACAAAACTCATAAAATTTATCTGAAGTTGAAGGTTTTATTTCTGAGAAGGGGAGGCTCTTGAGAGGGAGGAGAGTTGGTTCGTTTGTAGACAGCGCCTAGACACATGCGAAGATTTCACAATCAGCTTTACGTTAATTGAGAGTAAAGAGAAAGAGAGGTTCAGAAGGAGAGACAAACATAAAATGGAAATGAGAAAAATGTGAAGTTCTTAGATAAATAAGCAAGAAAAATGTAAAAAATTTTTTTAAAAAATTTTTATTTTTTTATTTTATTATTATTATTATTATTATTATTATTATTATTATTATTATTATTAGTTTATAAAATTCACCTTATATTATTTAGAGATATTCTGACTACTTATTTCTGGTCATGTATGTGTTGAACACAACTCATAAATAAACTTTTTTTTGTTGTGCAAAGGTCTTTAAATATTCTTTGAATTTTTTTTTTCGAGCAAAATTCGCAGAAATTTTACTGACAATTTAGATATATTTAATTATAAACTAAATTTAGAGAGAGGAGAGAGAGAGAGAGAGAGAGAGAGAGAGAGAGAGAGAGAGAGAGAGAGAGAGATGATTAGCCTGCCTCGAATTTCAACTTTTTTATATATATTTAATTACGTATCATTATTATGCTGTCAGTCATTTCATTTTATGTATTTCTATATATATATTATATATATATTATATTTATATATTATAATTATATTATATATATATAATATATATATATATATTTATGCGTTCGGTTTAGCCCCCCACCATTCCACCGAGTGGGATAATCGGGGGAAGGAGAGATTGCTTTTTGAAAGTGGGTCAAGGAGCTGGTGAAAAGTAAAGGGGTGTGTTCCACAGTTTACAGTGAGTATATGTGGATTGGCATACTTTAAGTCTGGGGTGGAGAGTTGGAGGATAAAGGATGTTTTGTGTAGAAAGGCGTTGTAGTGTTCTTTCAATGGAGGATGGGTTTTGAGATCAGTGTATTAATATAGTAAGAAAAGTACGACTTCGGCGGCGAGAGATTTAGTGAGTTATGGAGGAGATGGAGACGAAAACCGAGCTCCACCTTCCTAAAGCGTGGAAATCTCGGCTTTGTATATATATATATTTCCTATATTATATATATATTATATTATAATATTTATTATATTATATATATATATGAAGTATAAATATTATTATCTATATGATATTTCGAGACATGTTCGAATCTGAATCCGGCATTTTTGAATCCTTGATCAAATCGATCCATAAAAAACTTCGAACTCGAATTCAATCCGGATTTCGATTTGTTTCCTAATGAATTATATATATATATATATTATATTATATATTAATATATATATTATATATAATAATATATTTATATATATTATATATATAATATAAATAAATATAAACAAAAATAAAAAATTAAATTTTTTTTTTTTTTTTTTTTTTAATTTTTTGATTTTTTCTTTTTGGAATAAAATATTTAATCTTAAAGGCACCACCATCAAATTTAGGGAATGTTCATTATTGGACGAGATACGTATTTTTGCATTATTGTAAAATTTCTGTAGTGCCAAAATTTTGGCACTTCAGTGGCACTTTTTTTTTATTTTTTTTTATTTTTATTTTTTGCTTCACACACTGCAGGAAGAACATATCTAAAAATGATGGTCAAAATAATTTCGACAAAAGTTTTGGAAAATATTTCATTATTCTAAATTTTTTTAAAATTATTGATGTATATTTCTAGAAATTTATATCAAAACCTTGTTTTTTAAGATAAATTGAAGACAAGGTCTTTGTGGAAGTCAGTAAAAGAAATATGACCCAAATCAGTCAAGTGACAAAAAAGCTATAACAAAAAGAAGAAAGGGATGTAGAGAAATTTTGGATTTTCCCAATCCATCATTTTTTTCGATGTCAATATCTTGTCGCTTGACCGATCTGGCCCAAACTTTCAGGAACACTGCACAGGGACTATATTTTTTAAAAAAATTATTTGAGAGAAAGTTTAATACGTATCGCAAAAAAAAAAAAAAAAAATAAAAAATTTTTATAAAAATTTAAAAAAAAAGAATTTTCTCAAATTTTTTTTTTTTAGTTAGAGAACCTTTTTCTAGGAATGCATTTTAAAAATCCTGAACTCTATTTGTTAAGACAAGTTTTTTCTACAGTTTTCCTACAAAATTTGGGCTAGATTGGTCAAACAACTAAAACGTTATTTGAAAAAAAAAAAAAACAGAAGGTCTGTAATCTCGGAAACTATTCATACTACTGAAATTTTACAAGATGCAAAAATGCCTAAAGTTGCCAATTATGAGCCGTCCCTAAGTTGTATGTACCTTCAAAACTAAAATTTTCATTCGATCTTTTTTTTTTATCCTTTTTCAGCGAAAAGGATTTTTGAGCAAAACTATATATAGATCTTAAATATAAAAAAAAGTTCCAATTTTATATATATATATATTATATATATATATATATATATATATATATATATATATTATATTATATCTTATAATATATTTATATATATTATTATGGATATATAAATTTTTATCAATTGTATATTTTAGAAATGGTGCAAACTTTTATTGAACTGTTTGCTATTAATCCTGACGAATATAAAATAGAAAGGGATACAAAAATACGAGTATACATGAATCTTATTAACAGTTATAGGGATTACAGAATTTTTAAGTAGGTATATGAAATTGTATTTTCAATCCTGTAGATATAAACAGACTCGGATTCGAAGCTTAGAATCCGAATGAGGCTCCAATGAATCCGAATCCTTGTGTGTATGAATTCCTGAATCCGAATCCAGATTCGGATTCGCCCATCACTGATTATATATCATATATATATATATATATATATAAATATTATATTATTATACTTATATTTTATATAATATATTATATATATGATTGGGCTGTCGCCGTGAGTGGAGGTGCTTAAACCAGAAGGGAAAGAAAAGATAGAGCATTAGATGGAAGAGAAGAGCAAAGAAGAGAAGAGGGAAGAAAAATTGGAAGAATTGTTAGAGTACGCTGTAGATTGTACTAAAAAGAAAATTATTTTCGAACTTAAAAAAAATATTTTCATAAAACAAATTTAATAATCGCAATTACTTATCAAAATTTTGTGGAGAAGCAACAAACTTCCAAAACAACTTCGCTAATGAAAATTTCAACATTAGCTTCCGAATATAAATTTTAAAACACGAGTTTGGATTAGTCGACAATGCTGGATCATAAAAATAGTTCTTCGCATGGCTCTAGGGTCTGGATTCCTTTTTAACATTTTTTGTTTCCATGTACGACTGCAGGAATTTCTGCAGTGACGCCACCCTGCATTTGCGGGAGCGGTGTTGATGTATAAAATTTATATATATATATATATTATATATAAGTATATATATATATATATATATATATAATATCGAGGGTGGGGTGGAAAGAGAGAGAGAGGTGGGGAGGAATGATATTAAATTACCAAAGGCAAAGACATACCAACAACTCCAACACTATCATTATTTGATTTGGAGCACAAGCTTTATTGCAGTTCCAATTTTATTTGAAATGTTATAAAAACTTTTAATTATGAGTGACCTCTCGTGACCTCGCGACTCCTTAACTCTGTAATTAAAACTCGGCGATTCTAATAAAAAATTTGACCCTTTATTACGAGTCGTAAGCTTAGATCCTTTTATAATCTGCATATAAAGGCATGGCTAATTCTTAATGCGAAGATTTGAAGTGAAATTATAAAGGAGAAATGGAGACTCAGATCTTATCTTGGTTAAGTAAAATGCAAAGATATTTCGTTTGGCCAATAAAAAAATTGAAAAATTAAGAGTCTACGGGGATTCTTAATAATAGTAATTAAAATAATAATTGTAATAATAATAATGATAATAAAAATTTGAATAATAATTTGAATAATTTGAATAATAATAATAATAATAATAATAATAATAAGAAAAAGAAAAACAAGAAGAATTTGAGTACTAATCATAAGAATAATTAAATAAAAATAAATTATCATTTTTTTATATTTTTATTTAAAAGTTTTTATATAATTTTATGTGCACTTTAAATTCTTTGGTATAATATTACTGCTTTTATTATTATTATTATTATTATTTTTCTCTATTTTTTTTTTTTTTTTTTTTTTTTTTTTTTTTTTTTTTTTTAAAATATTAATTAATAAAAAAAAAATATTATATGATAAATATATATTATTATATATATAATATATTAATATAATATATATATATATTTATATTGTGTGTGTTGTGTGTGCGCGGGGAGGATGTATATGTATGTTCCGAAGTCATGCAAATTCCTTTCGATGGTCATCCTCTACCGAGTGTTACTTGGGCTGTTACATCCCTCTGCACTCTTGACCAAAATTTTCGTTCTTTTCTCCCATTCCTTATATGAAGGGTATTTCTTACGTATTCATCACCATTATGTACTGTTGTGTTTGGTAAATGTGTTCAGCGGGAACACCCATTCCTCTCCCCCTTCTTCAAAATTACCCCACAGGGTTTCAAGCACATATTCAAATATTTTTCTTCATCAACTTAAAAATAGCGAAAGGACTAATTGCCTCGGAGATGCTTGGTGGGGGTGACATCCAAATAATGCCCTTAGTTCAGCCCTTCCACATCATGTCTTGGGAATTGGTAGCCCTCCTATTCTGGTGCACGATCTTTTTTTTTTTTTTTTGTGTTAACAAAGTCTAACTCCATCTTCCTTCTGTTTAGCGTTGTAGTAATCCAGATATCAAATTTTTTTTTCCTTATTATTATAGAGCCTGACTCTGAGTTTTAAACTCGTTTTCTCTGTGTTTTATTGTTATAATTAATTATTCTATTATTTTATTCCGTTGTTATTAAAGATCTAGTCTCTTTTTCAATGAGTTTATTGGAAGTTGAATGGTTTTATTCATATTTTGACGAGTTTCTTTTACTCATTTTAATTGCAACTTTTTTTTTAATGGGATTTTGAAGAGGACTCTGTTGAGCCGAAACGTTTAATTTTTTATATTTTCATCGTGGTATGTTTTGTGTAGAGATTTAATGAAAATAGAATAGTGGAATGATTTTTGTTTTTTTCCTAACTTTTTTGTTAATAATAAATTTCAATAGTAATACTTGTATTTAAAGATCCTATAATTACAAAAAAGAAGACAATAATCAAAAGTTAAGTAACATTAAATTTCGTAATTTATTCGAAGAAAGGAGATGGGTCTTGTTGGAGTAATAAAAATATGTTTTGGGAGATTATAAAATTAAAAAATGCCCTCTCTATAAGCAGACACCGTCTCTCTATGAGTCATGTGCCTTATATATATATTTTACCACTGAAATTTATTTTTAATGTCATTTCCTAACAAACTACAAAAATAACCATTCTTCAAACTATATATTATATATATATTATATATATATATATATATTATTATATCTATAATTATATTTATATATTAATAATTATCTATCTATATCTATATCCTCTCCCAGAAAGTGTTTTCACCCTGTCAGTGGAATTAGCATCTTCCCATTGCTTGAAGAAGTTCTCTCAGAGCCTTCAAAAGATCAAGTTCTTCGGCCGCCGGTCCCCATGCGGTCCATGAGTCTATAGACCCTTCAGCTAGGGTTTTCACCCTTCAGTACCAGCATGTTCTCAAACCAACCCCAAACACTCTCTCCAGGGGTTTCAAAAGATTGCACTCTCCGACAATGGTTCCCAATGCTGGTTCTGAGTAGTTACAAGCGTTGACAGAGAAATCACAAGGCCGGATGCTAGTCCTGTTTCCTTGCATTTAGTTCTCTTCACATGATCCGCTCGTCGTCGATTTTCCAAACTTACATATATTATTATATTATATATATATTATATTTATATATTATATTAATATTATTAATTATATATATATATATATTATATGTTAGAATATATTATATATATTATATATATGTATATATTATATATATATATACATATATTAATATATATATATATATATATATTATTATTATTATTATTAATAATAATAACTTCGTTTGACAGTTGAGTGAAGACTGACTCGTTCTGCAATTTGAAAATCTTCGTTGTAGTGGATTTTATTTCATTATTATTCCCACTGTAAATTATTATAATTAATTTTTTTTAAACTTTCAGTAATTATTATTATTAATTGTTTT
>SEYY01006697.1:15000-27774 GCA_009176605.1 Armadillidium nasatum | reverse complement strand
TTGTAGACTGGAGGGCTCTTCCTCTTTTTCTGTCAACTGTGGTGTTCTTCAGGGTCTGGTTTTATCCAAACTTATTCTTACTTTTCATTAACGATCTTCTCACTGCACTTATAACTCTGTTACTCTTATGCTGAGATTAAACTCTGCATTCTTCTACTCATTTAAAGCTTCCTTTTGCTTCTAGAGTTGCTTCCGTCTTCAAACTTTCCAATTCTATCTTGCCGATCTGGATGGAATTTCCCGGTGGGGTTATAGCAACCCTGTGAAATTTAACTCCTTAAAAACTCAACTTCTTCACATCTCCCTCTCAAAAACTCCTCCTAACTTTCCTATCCTCTTCGATGGCTCTCCCTTGTAAATAACATTAACATTCTTGGTCTAAACATAAACAACAAACTATCTTGGAAACCACATATCACAATGGTTGCTAAAGCGGCCTCTAAGAAGCTGGGAGTTCTGTTCAGATTGCGAGAATTTTTCTCTTCTGAACAGTTACTTCCAAATATATAAGGGTCTTATTCGCCCTTGTATGGAGTATTGTTCTCACATTTGGGGGGGCTCCGGCTCCTCCTCTCTTCTGGATAGGGTTGAGTCAAAAGCTAAATGATTAATTAACTGTCCCCTACTTTCAAACTCTCTTGACCCTGTGTCTCTGCGACGTGACGTTGGCGCACTATCTCTTTTCTACAGGTACTACAGTGGCAGGTGTTCGAGGGAATTGGCCTCTCGCATTCCTCCACCATTGCGTCGTCCTCGTTGCACAAGGGGTGCCCTGCTTTCGCACCAATTTTGTGTGGACGTAGGAAATCCCAGTCTAGCCCGTTGTGGTACCTCTTTCTTTCCAGACACCTCTATTCTGTGGAACTCTCTACCTTCATCTATTTTTCCTTCTGTATTTAACCTTCCACTCTTCAAGGCTTCCGTCTGCGCCACCTGAGGGCTGTGCGTTAGGTGTGTGTGTGTATGAATGAGCTTTGTGCATGTGTGTGTGCCCCTCCTTGAAAAGGGCTCTGCCCGTGAGCGGTGCGTTCTGAAAAAAAAAAAAAATATATATATATAATATATATATATATATATATATATATATATATATATATTATATATATATATATATATATATATATATATATATATTATATATATATATATATATATATATATATATATATTATATATATATATATATATATATATATATATATATATATTATATATATATATATATATATTAAATTTTATTTTATTTTTTTTTTTTTTTTTTTATATAAATATTTATATATATTAAAAAAAAAGTTTTAAGGTTAAATTTAATTTTTTGAAATTATTGAAAAAGGTATTTTTTACATTTTCAGAGATGGCTTCTTCAATTGAGCTTGTTATATATATATATATATATATATTATAATATATATATATATATATATATATATATATATATATATATATATTATATATATATATATATATATATATATATATATATATATATATATATATATATATTATATATATATATATATATATATATAATATATATATAATATATATTATATATATATATATATATATATATATATATATATATATATATATATATATATATATATATATATATATATATATATTATTTTGGTACGGAAAAAATGGATTGACCCTATTATTATGTACTTGTCTTGCGTGTCTAAGATTTAACTTATATTATTAATGCTTACGTCGTTAGGTAACATCTTTAAATAAATGTCCGGTTTGTTCGTTCTTTTCATATAAAAGTAAATCTTTTGTGTTCCGGAATTTTCTCAAGTTTCAATGAGATAAAGCTCTTGTGAGAGAAGTGAATAATGATGATAGTAAGAATTAAGTTACAATCAGTGTTATAAGGAATGTTAAATTGAAAATGTCTTGCATTATAAACAGCCTTCTAACGTTGCATAATGATGGAGTATTCACTCACGTGTTTCAGGGACCCAGTTCGATCCCGGATGTGAATCATAGGGAGAAGCTATATAGAAAAGTTCTCCTCGAATAGGGCAATGCCCTTGAGAGAGAACCTTTAATATTAAGTATATATATATATATATATATATATATATATATATATAATATATATATATATATATATATATATATATATATATATATATATATATATTATATATATATATATATATATATATATATATATATATATATATATATATATATATATATATATATATATATATATATATATATATATATATATATATATATAATATGGGTTGGACAAAAATATTTAAACCTGGTAAATACATGAATTTATTTCATAATATGGTGCGGGACCACCTTTCACGTTTATAATCACATGAATTCTTCTAGAAATAGAAAAATTTAAGTCCTTGATGGTACATTATGGGATGTTATACCATTCCCATGAAAAAGTAGACGAAGTTCTTGTAGAAATGTTGGTAGCAGATAGTGATCTCGAGCCCTATTCTCCACTATTAACCGCAGAGGCTCTTTTATAAAGGTTTGGTAATTTTGGGGGTAAGGGAAGACATGAAACTTCATCTGCATGTTCATCAAATCACGACTGGACAACATGAGTTGGATGAATTGGAGCCTTGTCATCTTGATAAATGGCACTACCTTCATAAAACTTTCTCTGTTCCATTAGATGAAACTGGTCACCCAGAATGTGTACATAGTCCCTAGCAGTTACATTATCGCGCATTGTGATAATTGAACCTACAGATTACCCTGATATGTCTGTTCAAGATTTGATGAAACCTCCTCCACGCTTCACCTGTGACATAAGGTAGTTCGGATCATTTTCAGGTCGGAGGCTCGGAGCAGTGTGAAATTCAGTTCATCTGACGAAAGGACTGTCTTCCACTATCGGGCAATTCAATCCTTATGAGTGTTGCAACACTCCCTCTACTTTCTGACATCTTTGTCGCTTACACAAAGTTTGGCAATTGCAGCATTCCCATGAATATTGAGCCTATTGAGCTCTCTTCACTGTTCTTTGCAGGATTTGCAAGACTGGTTGGTATTCATCTTAAGAGTAACTTTTGCAGCTGTTGTTCTCTTATTTGTTGTCACAGACCTTCGAAATGTTCGTCTGTCTCTGTCACTCGATTTTGCATTACGTCAACACTAGTTTTCCGGAAGCATAATAAATGCCCATATATATGTATGCCGCATCTGGGAAGCAACAATTTTTCCTCCTTGGAACTCTGCAAGCTTGGACACACCTCACTTGTACCAGCATAGTATGTTGAAAACAGAGCAACTGACGCTTCTTATAGACGTTATAGGTTTCCTATCGCACGTGACACATGAGAACCTTTGGCAAATCTTCTATTTCGAGTTCATGTCTGTCATATTTATTCATTCTTTATTTCTATTGAATATTTGCTAAATCCTTGTATATTTACCGTATATATAATATATATAATATATATATATATATATATATATATATATATATATATATATATATATTATATATATATATATATATATATATATATATATATATATAAGTGGTTCAGCGGTAAAGTGAAAGAAAAGCCAGCTGTTATAAATAATAATCTCCGGCATCCGCGATAGGCCTGGCCCAGCCAGCGGTATCCGCCGTGGGCCCAAGAAACCCAAGGATCTTCCTCGGAAGATCCTACTGACAGGACGAAAGTCCTACCTGGGGTATGGTGAAAAAAAAAAAAAAAAAAAAAAAAAAAAAAAAAAAAAAATATATATATATATATATATATATATATATATATATATATATATATATATATATATATATATATATATATATATATATATATATATATATATATATATATATATATATATATATATAGTTTGTTGTTATGCAGAAGTTAAAATAAATTTTTTGAAAAGATATCTAAAGAGCCAAAAATAGTTATATAGAATTAAGTATAAAACAAGATATATTGTATATTTTTATAATTTGAAAATTTTAGTTTTAATAATTAAAAATTTTATTTTTACCGGATATCCGGTCGGATAGCCGGATACGATAAAAGGCCGGATAACCGAATATCCGGCCCGTCCCTAATATATATATATATATATATATATATATATATATATATATATATATATATATATATATATATATATATATATATATATATATATATATATATATATATATATATATATATATATATATATTGAATTTAAATAATTTCAAAAAAAATAGTATTAATTTAAAAGGAAATATAATTGACAAATATTACTATATAATAATAATAATAATAATAATAATAATAATAATAATAATAATAATAATAATAATAATAATAATAATAATAATAATAATAAAAATAATAATAATAATAATTTAAAAAAGGAAAAACTTTATCATAACTTTAAAACATTCACTCTTCAACTTTATTTTGAAGCAACGCGTAACATACGTTTTATCGATCTGTCTGTCTGCGCTTTCTTTCAAATCTCAATTTGCATATTTGAAATAAGTAAAGAGCGATATGAATGTCTCTCTATTCTTCGTTCGGGTGATTCCTATTTTCAGGTAACCGAAATATCAATTAACATTTGGAAAAATGCTCACGAATGGATTAGTCATTCGGAGCAGTCGAAGACAATTTAGAATAGAAAGTTGTTCCCAACGCAGTCTTTTGTGTTTGGTGGAAAAAAAAAGTTTGCCGGTATGCAGATTTTAAAACTATACAGTGTATGAGATATATATATACTGAAACTTCTTAAAGTTAATGTATATATATATATATATATATATATATATATATATATATATATATATATATATATATATATATATATATATATATATATATATATATATATATATATATATATATATATATATATATATATATATATATATATATATATGAGCAAAAACGATTACATATGCGTATACATAGCGTATTTATGTATGTATGTTTGATTTTCATCCTTCCCTTAAACTTATTCCTTCTGAGTTGAAAATGGTGCAATGCTTTGCCGCAACCGTTTTTTACTTCTGAAGAAGCTCTTCTTTATTTCATTATCAGAAGCTTTCTTTTTGCTCAAAGAGTTCAACAAAAAAAAACTGTACTGAGCAAAACTTTTAAATCCTATATATAATATATATATATATATATATATATATATATATATATATATATATATATATATATATATATATATATATATATATATATATATATATATATATATATATATATATATATATATATATATTGTGGGGCAATGACAACTAAGAGGAAGTCAGGCTTTTATTTCTGCAATAAACAATAAACAAATAACTAATATATATGTGTATATATACACAACAACAAAATAATAATAATAATAATAATAATAATAATAATAATAATAATAATAATAATAATAATAATAATAATAATAATAATAATAACATAATACAATAAGAGCAATAATACCTGAAGACGTGAGGTTACGAGGTTATGGGGTAACGATCCCAGGAGAGGTCCAAGAGAATGATATCTTCATCGGAGAGTTTAGTGAGAATAATCCAAACTCCAAAAACACAGCCTTTTATACTACAGATCTGTGTTCGTATGTTTGTTTAGCTGGTTGGTTGATTCCGTATAAAACACCTCAATCACCTCCGCCTAAAGACGAGTACTCAAGTCTCTGAGGGGGTCCACAAATCCTGGAAGATCTTCTGACAGCAGCCGGCTCAGGCAGTTGTGGGGTAGCCCCCGAGTCGGGAGATAAAAGGACAGAGTCCGATGGCTGGGTAATAGACTGATGTTGCGGGGGAGATGATGAAGAAAGATCAGGTGAAGGATCGTGGAGCTGAGAAGGAGATCCCCTGGGAGCTAAATTTCTCACTGATACATTATCCTCCCGACCATTGGGGTATCGTACAAAGGCGTAATAGGGATTAGCCTCCAGTAAATCCACCTCCTGAATGAGCGGCTCCCCAGAGGTACGAACAAAGTTGCGCAGCAACACCTTACCGGGAGCGGTAAGCCATGTAGGTAGATTGTATCCAGAGCAAGACCTCCGAGGAAAAGAAAATAGGCGCTCATGAGGAGTCGCATTAGTAGCGGTACACAGTAATGTCCTTAGAGAGTGGAGAGCCTGAGGCAGAACCAATTCCCAGGAGCTAGGAGGGAACTTCTGGGAATCCAGAGCCAGGGTTATAGTCTTCCAAATTAGACCAACGTAACGTTCACACTGACCATTACCAGTAGGATGATAAGGAGTTGAACGGCTGGTGGCCACACCATTCCTGGTAAGAAAATCCTTCACAGCAGATGACATAAAGGCAGTACCTCTATCAGAGTGGATATAGCCAGGAGTCCCGAACATCGAAAAGAGAGACGTGAAGCAATCGATAACTGTCCTAGACGAGAGATCCGAACACGGAAAAGCGAAAGGAAATCGTGAGTACTCATCAATGACCACTAGAAGATAACGATTGCGAGACCCAGGTGAACAAGGAAGTGGGCCCTTGAAATCAACACTAAGTCGATCGAATGGGTGAAGTGCATGTATAAGATTGGGAACATCCGGTCGGTAGAACTGTGGTTTTAGGCGACAGCAGGTAGAGCAAGATGATATAATATTCCGGATCTCGGTAGTAGAAAAGGGAATATTCCTAGTTCGTAAATAATGCGAGAAACGAGCAACACCGGGATGGCACAATCTACTATGAAGTGAGGCAAGACTCTCGGTACTGTGAGTAGCTGAACACAAAGGTCTAGATAAGGCGTCAGCAGCCTGATTAAGACTTCCAGGACGATGTATAATCTCGAATTTATATGGAAGAAGTTCTAACCTCCAACGTGCTAATTTCTCGTTTTTAATCTTGCTCTTATGTGACATGTCGAACATGAACGAGACGGATTTCTGGTCAGTAATTAAAGTGAACGGACGAGGCAGCAAATAATGCCTCCAATGTCGAATAGCCTCGATGATGGCGTATGCCTCTTTTTCAAGAGAACAATGTTCCCTCTCCGAAGGAGACAAAGATCGGGAGAAGAAGGCAACAGGGCGGCCTTCCTGATTCAAGGTAGCAGCGATAGCTTCGTCAGACGCATCTGTTTACCAAGACGAAGGGTAGAGTGTCATCAACATGGGAGCGAACTGCATTAAGGATAGCGTTTTTCAGAACAGAGATGGCCTCTATTGCTGGAGGAGTTAATGGGAAAACAGCATTAATAAGAGGTCGGAGTTTATGAGAATAACGAGGAATCCATCGTGAGTAATACGCGAAAAGACCCAAGAGTCTGGAGAGCGATTTGGCGTTGGATGGAATAGGGAGGTCTAAAAGTGGCTGCATACGTGAAGGGTCAGGACGAAGTTTTCCATATGATATCTCATATCCGAGAATGCGTATAGAAGTGAGTGAAAATTGACATTTCTCATGACTGAAAGTCATATTAAAACGTTTAGCACAACCCAAAAAATGAGAAAGATTCTGGTCATGTTCTTCTTGAGTGCGACCACAAATTGTCACATCATCGAGATATGCAAATGTATCAGTCAATCCATGTTCATTAATGAACTCGTCGATGACCCTCTGAAAGCAGGACACACCATTAGTGAGGCCAAAACTAAGGCGACAGAATTGATAGAGTTTTCCATCAGCTTCGAAAGCAGTAAAAGGCTTGTCATCAGGATGAAGAGGTACACAGTGGTAAGCACTTCTGAGATCCACAGAGCTATACACTTTATAAGAAGCGATTTTGTTGGCCAAAGTATCCAGAGTGATGGGAGGGGATAAGCATCAAGATAGGTGTAGCGATTTATAGTAGCAGAGTAGTCTATGACCATTCTCTTTTTCTTTTTACCTTGCCCTTGATTGACAATATGAATCTGAGCACGCCAGGGAGAATTGCTAGGCTCAATAATTCCTTCAGACAGCAGCCGTTGTATCACATCCTTAATAAATAAGACGTCAGAAGAACTGTACTTCCTCGATTTCACAGCAATAGGTCTACAATCTGGAGATAAGTTGGCAAAGATTCTAGGGGGACGTATCTGAAAAGGAGCCAGGGCACATACTTCCAAGTGTTTTTTGGCTCCTCCAAAAGAGAGTTTAAGGGACGAATGTTGCTTCAAAAAAGGTAGACCCAGAATTACGTCAGTACAACAGTTGGGCATAACTAGGAAATGCTCATCATACACGCTGTCATCGATAGTAAAGTGAATATGGCAACAAGAAGAGACAGAAGATGTCCACGAAGAGGAGGCCATTGCAATAGTTCCCATGTATGGAGATGTAGGCAGGCTCAATCTAGAGACAAGACAATGGGACACAAAATTCTCTGAGCTACCAGTATCGATAAGAGCTCGAACTTCATGGTTCGAGATGGTGATATTCAAGGAGGAGGATTGTAATCCAGGAGGAAAAGTTGAATCAGATGTTGTGAATGAGTATGCCTTGGCGAGGGCAGCCACTTCAGGTCTAGATATAGGGGTATTGGTAGATCTGCAAACCCTCGCAAAATGACCCCTTTTATGACATAAAGAGCATAAGGCTCCTCGAGCAGGGCAAACAGCCCGGTCATGGGTAGGCCTTTTTCCACAGTAAAAACATGGTCGTTTTTGCGAAGTAGTGACCAATGCTGCAGCCTCCACATCTTCATGGCTAGCAGTGGAGGAAGGTGAAGCGGGAGAGGAGACTACTGCAAGATTTCCGGGAGCTTCATAAGTCATGGCATCTTGATGGGCCAGCTCCAGTGCACGAGCTTTATCAATTGCACTTTCAAGAGGCAATTCACGAAATTCCAAAAGTCGCGTTCTGACATGGGGGGATTTTAGACCAGAGATAAAAGAATCTCTAATATACTCATTCCTATAAGTGGAAGCAGTTACATCACGAAAAGCACAATCGATACTCAAACGCTGTAATTCTCTAGCGTATTCATCAATAGATTCCTGAGGGAGTTTGCTTACTAGTCATGAGAGAGTGTCGAGCAACAACATCACTAGGCGGTTTCACAAATATAGAGGTCAAGGACTGGAGAGCGGCCTCGTAAGTACGACACTCAGAAATCAGTTCGAAGTTATTAGGAGATAATGATCCAGCCAGTACACCCAAAGACAAGTCCTGAGAATCCTCGGGTAATGCAGAAATATATTGAGTGAGTACGAACTTCCAGTGCTTGAAGACTCTGGGAGCATCTTGCGACGTAGGTTGAATGTCCAGCGTAAGGGGACGCAAAATCCTTCCAACGGCATCCATATCCCCGTAGAAGTATTCAGAAATAAAATTGTGGGGCAATGACAACTAAGAGGAAGTCAGGCTTTTATTTCTGCAATAAACAATAAACAAATAACTATATATATGTGTATATATACACAACAACAAATATAATAATAATAATAATAATAATAATAATAATAATAATAATAATAATAATAATAATAATAATAATAATAACATAATACAATAAGAGCAACAATACCTGAAGACGTGAGGTTACGAGGTTATGGGGTAACGATCCCAGGAGAGGTCCAAGAGAATGATATCTTCATCGGAGAGTTTAGTGAGAATAATCCAAACTCCAAAAACACAGCCTTTTATATTACAGATCTGTGTTCGTATGTTTGTTTAGCTGGTTGGTTGATTCTGTATAAAACACCTCATATATATATATATATATATATATATATATATATATATATATATATATATATATATATATATATATATATATATATATATATATATATATATATATATATATATATATATATATATAATTCACACTTCCCACTCTGGTGCGGTTGTGCCCTCGCGCATACAAACCTCTCACCCTTCACCACCACCCCACATCTTACCCTGTCCTGCGCAACTCTCTTATCCTCGTCTAAATTCAACCCCCTTACCCCAAAATTTTCACTTACCCCAATTATTCTATACACATGCTCAAACCACCTTGGTATACCCCCCTTTTCTCTTTCCAAAATTCACATGCATACATCTCCCTCATTCTTTCGTTTCTAATTCTACCTACTCTCCTCAACCCACATATCACCCTCAATCCTTTCATCAAAAGCATATTCACATCATTTCCTTACCTGAGTATTCATCATCCATATTTGCCACGCATACAATATAGGTGGCAAACACATACACTCAAACATTCTTACTTTTATATCCTTCGATATTTTTCCCTTCTTCCATATTTCTTTTAATCTACCCCATCACATTAATTCCTTCCGCAACTCTACTCTTTACTTCTTTTTCCATTTCCCCTTTTCCCTCCACCAACATTCCTTGATATTTGACCATTTCCACCTCCTAAAATTTCTCTACCACTACCTCTACATTCCCACCCCCACCCCACCCCACTCACAGTCCTCATAACTTTATATTTTGGTGGATTTCACAAACTTCACAAACTTCCTCACCTAACACCCTTCCTTTCTATCTCCATTCCCCTAACTACACCATCCATCAAACAGATTAAACAACCAATGTGATATTACACTCCCATATCTTAGCCTTACTCTTACGTTACACCACACTGCTATTCCTCTCATCACTCTCACCCTCGATATACTATTTCCATAAAAAGCTTTAATCTCTTTCAATAGTCACCCTCCTACCTCCCACTCCTGCCTTATACCTCGAACAAATTCCTCTTACATATTTTATCGTATGCTTTCTTCAAATCCGAAAAACATACATATTCCACTTTATCTTTCTAATTTAATTTTTCACCAATCATCCACAGTGTGAACACCTGATATGCGCATCTCCTACCTTCTCTAAAACCTTGTTCTTCACACACTCCCACGCACGCCGCACGCACGCACTCACGCACGCACGCACGCACACACACACACACACACACACATACACACACACACATATATATGTATATTATATATATATATATATATATATATATATATATATATATATATATATATATATATATATATATATAATATATATATATATATATATATATATATATATATATATATATATATATATATATATATATATATATATATATATATATATATATATATATATATATATATATATATATATATATATATATATATATATATATATATATATATATATATATATATATATATATATATATATATATATATATATATATATATATATATATATATATATATATATATATATATATATATATATATATATATATATATATATATATATATATATATATATATATATATATATATATATATATATATATATATATATATATATATATATATATATATATATATATATAAATGGAACCTAATTTTCCTTGCCATTGGCTTGCATTGTTTGCTTTTACAGTTATTTGAATCTCTAAATTGGATGGGGTACTTATTTCAGGTATTTAACTTTTTTAATTACCTTGAAATAATGTATATTCAAGATATTGATGTTTACTAGTCTCTCTGTGAGGAATATTTGACTTTTTTCTTCTTGTAGTCTACATTGCAAGGAAGTTTTCATTTTTCTTTTGGTTCTAAAAATCAATCGGTTTTTCAATGAAAATAATTGCTGCCAATTACATCAAAATTAGGTAATAATAATAATAACAATCATAGTAATAATAATAATAATAATAATAATAATAATAATAATAATAATAATAATAATAATAATAATAATAATAATAATAATAATAATAATAATAATAATAATAATAATAATAATAATAATAATAATAATAATAATAATAATAATAATAATAATCTTGATCCACCAGGTAGGATTTTCGTCCTGTCAGTGGGACCTTTTGAGGAGGAATCTTGAGTTTTATGGACCCACGGCGAATATTGCCGACAGGGCCAAGCCAATCGCGAAACCGAGTTTATTCCCATCATTGACAAGAGCACTTTACTAATGTACTCTTTTAACGACTGAGTCATTTGGAGCTAAATGCATGGGATATTAGATATCATACTCCTCCCCGACCAGGTCTAGAATCCTAGCACTCTCGCTTGCAATTAGAGTGCTCTATCACTGACACTAAGCAAACGGAGTAATAATAATAATAATAATAATAATAATAATAATTAATATTGATGCAATTCTTTATTAAAGATGAAAGTGATGATTTATTCCAAAGTGAGAGATAGAGGAAGGAGTTCTTTTACCTTTTTCCTCTCCCATTCCTTTACTAAACATCGGTAGCAAATTGCATTCTTTTATTTTTGTGAGCAATTTTGCGAAGCTTTTAGTAGCATTCTCTTTCCAAATAATGATCCATATATTCCGTTACACCCAATTTAATGTTTTCTTCTGCTTCCCTGATATTTAATCTTTAATCTTGGATAACATTTTTCTTTTTCTTCAAATGTTTCTCAGGTTTTTGAGATATTTCATTCTAAGTTCTATTAATTTTTGTTTTTCTTCTTCTACTACTACTACCATCGCCATCAATACCACTATTACTACTACCATTTTAACTACTACTATATTACTACTACCTAGCACTATTAATATATATATATATATATATATATATATATATATATATATATATATATAATATATATATATATATATATATATATATATATATATATATATATATATATATATATAATTGTGATGGCATCCGCATCCGCGGAGCATCCTTATCAAAATTAACATCCGCATCCGCACTTGCGAAAATTCTATATCCGCATCCGCATTCGCAAATGAGAAAATATGACATGCGATCCATCACACATATATATATATATATATATATATATATATATATATATATATATATATATATATATATATATATATATATA
>SEYY01006697.1:0-2500 GCA_009176605.1 Armadillidium nasatum | reverse complement strand
TGGTAAAGTCTGGAACACACTCTCTCTTTGTATTTTAACGATTAGGTTCTGATATGGACCCAACTCTGGTGGAAATTAGTAGTTTTCTGGTCTTTACCCACCAGAGGAGATATATATATATATATATATATATATATATATATATATATATATATATATATATATATATATATATATATATATATATATATATATATATATATATATATATTTATAGGGGGAGGACGTAGCGCCGTCCGAAGCGATGCAAGTACCCCCATTGGGCATAACCCACGGAGTGATAGGATGGGTTAGACTATTCCGTTTCACTCCGTTGCCCTTTGGTTCGTTCCTTTTCGCGTTTCACCTTCTCAGGGGGTTCTTTAGCGTACCCCCGCCTCACACTGGAGTGTCTATGCTCCAAATACCTCTCCACCCCAATTCTTCACATGTTCCCACATTTTACATGCACTTACTCTTACATTACCTAAAAAAAACAAAATAAAATGGCGAAACCAACAGCTGCCTCGGAGATGCTTAGAGGGGCGGCATCCAAAGAATGCCCCTCAACCTCCACCCCTCACCCCATCATCACTTGGGAGTTGGCGGCCTCCGATGATGGGGATGGTGCCGCCATGACCCGGCGTCCGGTTTGCCCCGATGCACGGTCTTCTTTTTTCATTAATTTCTGCAACATTCGCGGTCTTTTTTCTAATTTCCCTTTGTCGAACACCATCTCTCTTCTTTAAACCTCATCTCTTTTTCTAACCGAAACTCAGGTGCTTGAGTGTGCTGACAGCAAACCTTATTCTGTTACCTCCTACTGTCTCTATCCTCAATTTTCAGCCAAAGGCGGTTGTTGCGCATATGTGCGCAACGATGTTATTTGCTCTCGTGTCTCTGATTTGGAGTCTCATGAATTTTCTACCTTATGGCTTAAGCTCTCTTGCAATTCTACTACTAAATTTATTTGTTCTGTCCTAATTCTACTGACTATAAAAAATTCTTCGACTATTTAAACTCCAAAATAGAGCACATTCTATCCTCTTCTCCTTTCTCTGAAATCATCATTTTAGGTGATTTCAATGTTCACCACCGCCAATGGCTTTCATCTAGTTCTCAATCTCCAGCCGGTGAACTCGCCTTCAACTTTTCTATCCAGAACAACCTTGAGCAGTTGGTGCAACTCCCTACCGTATCCCTGACCGTCTTGGTGATGAACCCAACATACTTGATCTTTTCTTAACCTCTAATCCTTCTCCTTATACTGTTAAACTCTTTCCTCCTCTGGGTTCATCCGATCACCTTCTTATCTCCGTATCTTGTTCTGTCTCTTCAAGTCTTCCGCAAGAACGGCCCCGCCTTCGGCGAGGAGACGTCTGTGGCACTTCGGTGCTGCTAACTGGTCAGACTTGCGGTTGTACTTCTCTGATTTCCCATGGAATGATTATTGCTTTCGTTGGAGGGGTCCCTCGGAGTGTGCCTGAGCGTATAACATAGGTGATTCTCTCTGGCATGGAAGCGTACATTCAATTATTCTTTCCCTTCTACTAAAACCAACAAACCTTGGTTTAACTCTGCTTGTTCTCGCGCCTATCCGCCGCAGGGATACTGCCTTCAGAGATTACCGTCGTCTTCAAACTCCTGAAACTCATCAACTTATATTTCATCCCGGAATCGTGCAAAATCTATTCTTCGGAATACCAAAAACTCTTTTCTCCGCCGCAAATGCAATAATCTTTCTGGTTCTTCTTCTCTCGTCCTTTCTGGCATTTTGCAAAAAATGTCAACTCTAACTTTGCTTCTTCCTCTTTCCCTCCTTTAGTCTCTTCTGATGGCACAACTGCCATTTTACCTTCTACTAAAGCTGAACTCTTCGCCCAAACTTTTGCCTCTAACTCTACCTTGGACGATTCCGGAGCTATTCCTCCTCCTACAACCCCCTCCAACTCATTTATGCCTAACATTGTAATTTCTTCTAAAGATGTCATTTCTGCTCTCTCTGAGCTTAACACTAAGAAGGCGTATGGTCCTGATGGTATTCCTCCTGCGGTTCTCAAAACTTGTGCTTCTGAGCTTGCACCCTGCCTTGGTAAACTATTTCGTCTTTGCCTTTCTACTTCGATCTTCCCTTCTTGTTGGAAACGTGTTCCGAAGAAGGGGGACCCTTCTCAACCCTCTAACTATCGTCCAATTTCTTTAACCTCCGTTCTTTCTAAAGTTTTCGAATCTATCCTTAACAGGAAGATTTGGAAACATCTCAATTCTTCTAATCTTATCTCTGATCGCCAGTATGGCTTTCGTAAAGAACGTTCTACTGGTAATCTTCTTTCCCTACTTTCTGACTCTTGGTCCTCCGCTCTTCGGGGTTTCGGTGAATCTTTTGCTGTGGCGCTAGACATATCGAAAGCTTTCGATAGAGTCTGGCACAAAGCTTTGATTTCCAAACTTCCCTCTTTCGGATCTATTTCTCTCTGTGACCTCTTTCTAATTCCTTTCTGGTCGTTCTATAGTAGCTGTT
>SEYY01006696.1:0-11344 GCA_009176605.1 Armadillidium nasatum | reverse complement strand
TTAAACTTTTAAAAAATTTATAAAGTTTAAAAATGAAAAAATCATTATAATTTTAATTAAAAATACAAAGATTTAAATGATTCTCTTAATAGAAATTTATTTATTTTCTTTCATTTTTAAGCTTTAGAAAAAATATATGGTAGAAAAAATTGTGATAAATAAATATTATGATACTAAAAATTTCGTAAATATGAATGAATTTTGAGAAAGCAAATTTTGCTAATTTCATATTATTTTTATGCTGTTAAAAATTTCAAGAAGAAAAAAATTGTATTAAATTCATAATATTTTAATTAAAAATTCAAAGATTGATTTTTGAGAAAGAAAATACACATATTTTCATCTTATTTTTAAGTTTTAAAAAAATTCTGAGAGATAAAAATTTGAATAAATCTCTATTTTAATTAAAAATACTATGATATAAATGATTCTCATATTAAAAATTTACCTATTTATATGTAATTTTTAAGTTTTCAAAATAATTTCATAATTTATTTATTGAAATATATAAATATTATTATACAAATATTACGAAGATTTATATGAATTTTGAGAAATCAAATTTAGCTAATTTGAGATAATATTTATACTATTAAAAATTACAGAAAGGAAAACGTTTTATTAAATTCAAATTTTCCTTCATAAAAATACAAAGCTAAAATTATTTTTGAGGAAGCAAATATGCCTATTTTCATCTAAATTTTAAGCTTTAAAAAAAAGATTTGAACGGCAAAATTTATAATTAAAGTGTATTATTTTATTTAAAAATACTAAGATTTCAATAAATTTTGAGAAAGAAAATTCACCTCTTTTCATTTGTTTTTAACTTTTAAAAAATTTCGTAGGAGTAAAAATTAAAAAAAATCCTTATTATTTTAATTAAAATTCTATGATTTAAATGATTATCATTATAGAAATTTACCTATTTTCATGTAATTTTTAAGCTTTTAAAATAATTTGTGAACAAAAAATAGCAATTAATAAATATTATTGAACTGAGAATTTCTAAGATTTAGATGAATTTTGCGAAAGCAAATTGAGTTAATTTCATATAATTTTTATGCCGTTAAAAATTTCAATAAGAAAAAAATTGTATTAAATTCATATTATTTAATTAAAAATACAAAGATTGATTTCAGGGAAAGCAAAGATAGGAATTTCCATCTAATTTTTAAGCTTTAAAAAAATTTCAGAGAGATAAAAGTTTGAATACACCTGAATTAATTTAATTAACAACATTTCTAAGAATTAAATGAATTTTGAAAAAGAAAATTTGACTCTTTTCACTGAATTTTTAAGCTTTTAAAATAATTTAGTAGGTATAAAAATTGAAAAAATCAGTATTATTTTATTTAAAAACACTATGATTTAAATGATTCTCATAATAGAAATTTACCTATTTTTATTTAATTTTTAAGCTTTTAAAATAATTTCATAAATTAAATATAAAAATAAATAAATATATTTATACTAAAAATTTCGAGGACTTAAATTTTTAGAAAGCAAAAAAATTAAAAATACTATGATTTAAATGATTCACGTAATAGAAATTTAAAAATTTTCATTTAATTTTCAAGCTTTTAAAATAATTTCATAAATATAAATATAGAAATAAATAAATATTATTATACTAAAAATTACGAAGATATTTATGAAAATTGAGAAAGGAAATTTACCTATTTTCACAAATTATATTCATTTAAAAATTTTAGAAATTAAAAAATTGAATTAAATTCATATTTTATTAATTAAAAATACAAAGGAAAAATGATTTTCGAGAAAGGAAATATACCTATTTTCAACAAATTTTTAGTCTTTAAAAAAATATCAGAACGAAAAAATTTAGAATTAAATTGTATATTTATAATTAAAAATGCTAAGATTTAAATGAATTTTGAAAGATCAAATAAACATCTTTTTCACTTAAGTTTTAAACTTTTAAAAAATTTAGAAAGTTTAAAAATGAAAAATCATCATAATTTTAATTAAAAATACAATGATTTAAATGATACTCTTAATAGAAATTTATCTATTTTCTTTAATTTTTAAGCTTTTAAAAAAATATCTGGTAGAAAAAAATTGTGTATACTAAAAATTTCGTAAATTTAAATGAATTTTGAGATAGCAAATTTAGCTAATTTCATATTATTTTCATGCTGTTAAAAATTTCAATAAGAAAAAAATTGTATGAAATTCATATTATTTTAATTAAAAATGCAAACACTGACTTTTGAGAAAGAAAATACACATATTTTCATCTTATTTTTAAGTTTTAAAAATATTCTGAGAGATAAAAATTTGATTAAATCTCTATTTTAATCTAAAAATACTATTTATAAATGATTCTCATATTAATAATTTACCTATTTATATGTAGTTTTTAAATTTTAAAAATAATTTCATAATTTAATTATTGAAATATATAAATATTGTTATACAAATATTACGAAGATTATATATGAATTTTTGAGAAAGCAAATTTAGCTAATTTCAGATAATATTTATACTATTAAAAGTTACTGAAAGGAAAACGTTGGATTAAATTCAAATTTTCTTAATTAAAAATACAAAGCTAAAATTATTTTTGAGAAATCAAATATGCCTATTTTCATCTAAATTTGAAGCTTTAAAAAAAATATTTGAATTACAAAATTTATAATTATAGTGTATTATTTTATTTAAAAATACTAAGATTTCAATGAATTTTGAGAAAGCAAATTCACCTCTTTTCATTTAAGTTTTAAACTTTTAAAAAATTTCGTAGGAGTACAAATTAAAAAAATCCTTATTTTTTTAATTAAAAATTCTATGATTTAAATGATTCTCATTATAGAAATTTACCTATTTTCATGTAATTTTTAAGCTTTTAAAATAATTTGTGAACGAAAAACCGCAATTAATAAATATTATTGAACTAAAAATTTTAAAGATTTAGATGAATTTTGAAAAAGCAAATTGTGCTAATTTCATATAATTTTTATGCTGTTAAAAATTTCAATAAGAAAAAAATTGTATTAAATTCATATTATTTAATTAAAAATACAAAGATTAATTTTTGGGAAAGCAAATATACGAATTTTCATCTAATTTTTAAATCTTTAAAAAAATTTAAGAAAGATAAAAGTTTGAATAAACCTGTATTAATTTAATTAAAAAATCTAAGAATTAAGGGAATTTTGAAAAAGAAAATTTTACTCTTTTCACTTAATTTTTAAGCTTTTAAAATAATTTAGTAGGAGTAAAAATTGAAAAAATCAGTATTATTTTATTTAAAAATACTATGATTTAAATGATTCTCATAATAGAAATTTACCTATTTTTCTTTAATTTTTAAGCTTTAAAATAATTTCATAAATTAAATTTTAAAATAAATAAATATCATTATACTAAAAATTTCGAGGACAGATAAATTTTTAGAAAGCAAAAAAATTAAAAATACTATGATTTAAATGATTCTCATAATAGAAATTTAACTATTTTCATGTAATTTTCAAGCTTTTAAAATAATTTCATAAATTAAATATAGAAATAAATAAATATTATTATACTAAAAATTACGAAGATATTTATGAAAATTGAGAAAGGAAATTTACCTATTTTAACAAACTATATATTATTTAAAAATTTTAGAATTTAAAAAATAGGATTAAATTCATATTTTATTAAACTTTTAAAAAATTTATAAAGTTTAAAAATGAAAAAATCATTATAATTTTAATTAAAAATACAAAGATTTAAATGATTCTCTTAATAGAAATTTATTTATTTTCTTTCATTTTTAAGCTTTTAAAAAAAATATATGGTAGAAAAAATTGTGATAAATAAATATTATAATACTAAAAATTTCGTAAATTTAAATGAATTTTGAGAAAGCAAATTTTGCTAATTTCATATAATTTTTATGCTGTTAAAAATTTCAATAAGAAAAAAATTGTATTAAATTCATATTATTTTAATTAAAAATTCAAAAATTGATTTTTGAGAAAGAAAATACACATATTTTCATCTTATTTTTAAGTTTTAAAAAAATTCTGAAGGATAAAAATTTGAATAAATCTCTATTTTAATTAAAAATACTATGATATAAATGATTCTCATATTAAAAATTTACCTATTTATATGTAATTTTTAAGTTTTCAAAATAATTTCATAATTTAATTATTGAAATATATAAATATTATTATACAAATATTACGAAGATTTATATGAATTTTGAGAAATCAAATTTAGCTAATTTGAGATAATATTTATACTATTAAAAATTACAGAAAGGAAAACGTTTTATTAAATTCAAATTTTCTTTTCATAAAAATACAAAGCTAAATATTATTAAAATTACTGAAAGGAAAACGTTGGATTAAATTCAAATTTTCTTAATTAAAAATACAAAGCTAAAATTATTTTTGAGAAATCAAATATGCCTATTTTCATCTAAATTTTAAGCTTTAAAAAAAATACTTGAATGACAAAATTTATAATTAAAGTGTATTATTTTATTTAAAAATACTAAGATTTCAATGAATTTTGAGAAAGCAAATTCACCTCTTTTCATTTAAGTTTTAAACTTTTAAAAAATTTCGTAGGAGTAAAAATTAAAAAAAATCCTTATTTTTTTAATTAAAAATTCTATGATTTAAATGATTCTCATTATAGAAATTTACCTATTTTCATGTAATTTTTAAGCTTTTAAAATAATTTGTGAACGAAAAACTGCAATTAATAAATATTATTGAACTAAAAATTTTAAAGATTTAGATGAATTTTGAAAAAGCAAATTGAGCTAATTTCATATAATTTTTATGCTGTTAAAAATTTCAATAAGAAAAAAATTGTATTAAATTCATATTATTTAATTAAAAATACAAAGATTAATTTTTGGGAAAGCAAATATACGAATTTTCATCTAATTTTTAATCTTTAAAAAAATTTCAGAACGATAAAAGTTTGAATAAACCTGTATTAATTTAATTAAAAATTCTAAGAATTAAATGAATTTTGAAAAAGAAAATTTTACTCTTTTCACTTAATTTTTAAGCTTTTAAAATAATTTAGTAGGAGTAAAAATTGAAAAAATCAGTATTATTTTATTTAAAAACACTATGATTTAAATGATTCTCATAATAGAAATTTACCTATTTTTCTTTAATTTTTAAGCTTTTAAAATAATTTCATAAATTAAATATTAAAATAAATAAATATCATTATACTAAAAATTTCGAGGACAGATAAATTTTTAGAAAGCAAAAAAATTAAAAATACTATGATTTAAATGATTCTCATAATAGAAATTTAACTATTTTCATGTAAAAAAAAAAAAAAAAAAAAAAAAAAAAAAAATTAAATATAGAAATAAATAAATATTATTATACTAAAAATTACGAAGATATTTATAAAAATTGAGAAAGGAAATTTACCTATTTTAACAAACTATATTTATTTAAAAAATTTTAGAATTTAAAAAAATAGGATTAAATTCATATTTTTTATTAAACTTTTAAAAAATTTATAAAGTTTAAAAATGAAAAAATCATTATAATTTTAATTAAAAATACAAAGATTTAAATGATTCTCTTAATAGAAATTTATTTATTTTCTTTCATTTTTAAGCTTTTAGAAAAAATATATGGTAGAAAAAATTGTGATAAATAAATATTATGATACTAAAAATTTCGTAAATTTAAATGAATTTTGAGAAAGCAAATTTAGCTAATTTCATATAATTTTTATGCTGTTAAAAATTTCAATAAGAAAAAAATTGTATTAAATTCATATTATTTTAATTAAAAATTCAAAAATTGATTTTTGAGAAAGAAAATACACATATTTTCATCTTATTTTTAAGTTTTAAAAAAATTCTGAGAGATAAAAATTTGATTAAATCTCTATTTTAATTAAAAATACTATGATATAAATGATTCTCATATTAGAAATTTACCTATTTATATGTAATTTTTAAGTTTTCAAAATAATTTCATAATTTAATTATTGAAATATATAAATATTATTATACAAATATTACGAAGATTTATATGAATTTTGAGAAAGCAAATTTAGCTAATTTCAGATAATATTTATACTATTAAAAATTACAGAAAGGAAAACGTTTTGGATTAAATTCAAATTTTCCTTCATTAAAAATACAAAG
The DNA here is from genome assembly GCA_009176605.1 of Armadillidium nasatum. NCBI lineage: Eukaryota > Metazoa > Arthropoda > Malacostraca > Isopoda > Armadillidiidae > Armadillidium > Armadillidium nasatum. The sequence continues at coordinate 5,199 of SEYY01006696.1, read as the reverse complement.
CTAAAATTATTTTTGAGAAAGCAAATATGCCTATTTTCATCTAAATTTTAAGCTTTAAAAAAAATATTTGAACGGCAAAATTTATAATTAAAGTGTATTATTTTATTTAAAAATACTAAGATTTCAATGAATTTTGAGAAAGAAAATTCACCTCTTTTCATTTAAGTTTTTAACTTTTAAAAAATTTCGTAGGAGTAAAAATTAAAAAAAATCCTTATTATTTTAATTAAAAATTCTATGATTTAAATGATTCTCATTATAGAAATTTACCTATTTTCATGTAATTTTTAAGCTTTTAAAATAATTTGTGAACAAAAAATAGCAATTAATAAATATTATTGAACTGAGAATTTCTAAGATTTAGATGAATTTTGCGAAAGCAAATTGAGTTAATTTCATATAATTTTTATGCTGTTAAAAATTTCAATAAGAAAAAAATTGTATTAAATTCATATTATTTAATTAAAAATACAAAGATTGATTTCAGGGAAAGCAAAGATAGGAATTTCCATCTAATTTTTAAGCTTTAAAAAAATTTCAGAGAGATAAAAGTTTGAAAACACCTGAATTAATTTAATTGACAACATTTCTAAGAATTAAATGAATTTTGAAAAAGAAAATTTGACTCTTTTCACTGAATTTTTAAGCTTTTAAAATAATTTAGTAGGAGTAAAAATTGAAAAAATCAGTATTATTTTATTTAAAAACACTATGATTTAAATGATTCTCATAATAGAAATTTACCTATTTTTATTTAATTTTTAAGCTTTTAAAATAATTTCATAAATTAAATATAAAAATAAATAAATATTATTATACTAAAAATTTCGAGGACTTAAATTTTTAGAAAGCAAAAAAATTAAAAATACTATGATTTAAATGATTCACGTAATAGAAATTTAAAAATTTTCATTTAATTTTCAAGCTTTTAAAATAATTTCATAAATTAAATATAGAAATAAATAAATATTATTATACTAAAAATTACGAAGATATTTATGAAAATTGAGAAAGGAAATTTACCTATTTTCACAAATTATATTCATTTAAAAATTTTAGAAATTAAAAAATTGAATTAAATTCATATTTTATTAATTAAAAATACAAAGGAAAAATGATTTTCGAGAAAGGAAAAATTTTCAACAAATTTTTAGTCTTTAAAAAAATATCAGAACGAAAAAATTTAGAATTAAATTGTATTATTTATAATTAAAAATGCTAAGATTTAAATGAATTTTGAAAGATCAAATAAACATCTTTTTCACTTAAGTTTTAAACTTTTAAAAAATTTAGAAAGTTTAAAAATGAAAAATCATCATAATTTTAATTAAAAATACAATGATTTAAATGATACTCTTAATAGAAATTTATCTATTTTCTTTAATTTTTAAGCTTTTAAAAAAATATCTGGTAGAAAAAAATTGTGTATACTAAAAATTTCGTAAATTTAAAGGAATTTTGAGATAGCAAATTTAGCTAATTTCATATTATTTTCATGCTGTTAAAAATTTCAATAAGAAAAAAATTGTATGAAATTCATATTATTTTAATTAAAAATGCAAACACTGACTTTTGAGAAAGAAAATACACATATTTTCATCTTATTTTTAAGTTTTAAAAATATTCTGAGAGATAAAAATTTGATTAAATCTCTATTTTATCTAAAAATACTATTTATAAATGATTCTCATATTAATAATTTACCTATTTATATGTAGTTTTTAAATTTTAAAAATAATTTCATAATTTAATTATTGAAATATATAAATATTGTTATACAAATATTACGAAGATATATATGATTTTTGAGAAAGCAAATTTAGCTAATTTCAGATAATATTTATACTATTAAAAGTTACTGAAAGGAAAACGTTGGATTAAATTCAAATTTTCTTAATTAAAAATACAAAGCTAAAATTATTTTTGAGAAATCAAATATGCCTATTTTCATCTAAATTTGAAGCTTTAAAAAAAATATTTGAATTACAAAATTTATAATTATAGTGTATTATTTTATTTAAAAATACTAAGATTTCAATGAATTTTGAGTAAGCAAATTCACCTCTTTTCATTTAAGTTTTAAACTTTTAAAAAATTTCGTAGGAGTACAAATTAAAAAAATCCTTATTTTTTTAATTAAAAATTCTATGATTTAAATGATTCTCATTATAGAAATTTACCTATTTTCATGTAATTATTAAGCTTTTAAAATAATTTGTGAACGAAAAACCGCAATTAATAAATATTATTGAACTAAAAATTTTAAAGATTTAGATGAATTTTGAAAAAGCAAATTGTGCTAATTTCATATAATTTTTATGCTGTTAAAAATTTCAATAAGAAAAAAATTGTATTAAATTCATATTATTTAATTAAAAATACAAAGATTAATTTTTGGGAAAGCTAATATACGAATTTTCATCTAATTTTTAATCTTTAAAAAAATTTAAGAAAGATAAAAGTTTGAATAAACCTGTATTAATTAAATTAAAAAATCTAAGAATTAAGGGAATTTTGAAAAAGAAAATTTTACTCTTTTCACTTAATTTTTAAGCTTTTAAAATAATTTAGTAGGAGTAAAAATTGAAAAAATCAGTATTATTTTATTTAAAAATACTATGATTTAAATGATTCTCATAATAGAAATTTACCTATTTTTCTTTAATTTTTAAGCTTTAAAATAATTTCATAAATTAAATTTTAAAATAAATAAATATCATTATACCAAAAATTTCGAGGACAGATAAATTTTTAGAAAGCAAAAAAATTAAATATACTATGATTTAAATGATTCTCATAATAGAAATTTAACTATTTTCATGTAATTTTCAAGCTTTTAAAATAATTTCATAAATTAAATATAGAAATAAATAAATATTATTATACTAAAAATTGCGAAGATATTTATAAAAATTGAGAAAGGAAATTTACCTATTTTAACAAACTATATTTATTTAAAAATTTTAGAATTTAAAAAATAGGATTAAATTCATATTTTATTAAACTTTTAAAAAATTTATAAAGTTTAAAAATGAAAAAATCATTATAATTTTAATTAAAAATACAAAGATTTAAATGATTCTCTTAATAGAAATTTATTTATTTTCTTTCATTTTTAAGCTTTAGAAAAAATATATGGTAGAAAAAATTGTGATAAATAAATATTATGATACTAAAAATTTCGTAAATATGAATGAATTTTGAGAAAGCAAATTTTGCTAATTTCATATAATTTTTATGCTGTTAAAAATTTCAAGAAGAAAAAAATTGTATTAAATTCATAATATTTTAATTAAAAATTCAAAGATTGATTTTTGAGAAAGAAAATACACATATTTTCATCTTATTTTTAAGTTTTAAAAAAATTCTGAGAGATAAAAATTTGAATAAATCTCTATTTTAATTAAAAATGCTATGATATAAATGATTCTCATATTAAAAATTTACCTATTAATATGTAATTTTTAAGTTTTCAAAATAATTTCATAATTTATTTATTGAAATATATAAATATTATTATACAAATATTACGAAGATTTATATGAATTTTGAGAAATCAAATTTAGCTAATTTGAGATAATATTTATACTATTAAAAATTACAGAAAGGAAAACGTTTTATTAAATCCAAATTTTCCTTCATAAAAATACAAAGCTAAAATTATTTTTGAGGAAGCAAATATGCCTATTTTCATCTAAATTTTAAGCTTTAAAAAAAAGATTTGAACGGCAAAATTTATAATTAAAGTGTATTATTTTATTTAAAAATACTAAGATTTCAATAAATTTTGAGAAAGAAAATTCACCTCTTTTCATTTGTTTTTAACTTTTAAAAAATTTCGTAGGAGTAAAAATTAAAAAAAATCCTTATTATTTTAATTAAAACTTCTATGATTTAAATGATTATCATTATAGAAATTTACCTATTTTCATGTAATTTTTAAGCTTTTAAAATAATTTGTGAACAAAAAATAGCAATTAATAAATATTATTGAACTGAGAATTTCTAAGATTTAGATGAATTTTGCGAAAGCAAATTGAGTTAATTTCATATAATTTTTATGCCGTTAAAAATTTCAATAAGAAAAAAATTGTATTAAATTCATATTATTTAATTAAAAATACAAAGATTGATTTCAGGGAAAGCAAAGATAGGAATTTCCATCTAATTTTTAAGCTTTAAAAAAATTTCAGAGAGATAAAAGTTTGAATACACCTGAATTAATTTAATTAACAACATTTCTAAGAATTAAATGAATTTTGAAAAAGAAAATTTGACTCTTTTCACTGAATTCTTAAGCTTTTAAAATAATTTAGTAGGTATAAAAATTGAAAAAATCAGTATTATTTTATTTAAAAACACTATGATTTAAATGATTCTCATAATAGAAATTTACCTATTTTTATTTAATTTTTAAGCTTTTAAAATAATTTCATAAATTAAATATAAAAATAAATAAATATATTTATACTAAAAATTTCGAGGACTTAAATTTTTAGAAAGCAAAAAAATTAAAAATACTATGATTTAAATGATTCACGTAATAGAAATTTAAAAATTTTCATTTAATTTTCAAGCTTTTAAAATAATTTCATAAATTAAATATAGAAATAAATAAATATTATTATACTAAAAATTACGAAGATATTTATGAAAATTGAGAAAGGAAATTTACCTATTTTCACAAATTATATTCATTTAAAAATTTTAGAAATTAAAAAATTGAATTAAATTCATATTTTATTAATTAAAAATACAAAGGAAAAATGATTTTCGAGAAAGGAAATATACCTATTTTCAACAAATTTTTAGTCTTTAAAAAAATATCAGAACGAAAAAATTTAGAATTAAATTGTATATTTATAATTAAAAATGCTAAGATTTAAATGAATTTTGAAAGATCAAATAAACATCTTTTTCACTTAAGTTTTAAACTTTTAAAAAATTTAGAAAGTTTAAAAATGAAAAATCATCATAATTTTAATTAAAAATACAATGATTTAAATGATACTCTTAATAGAAATTTATCTATTTTCTTTAATTTTTAAGCTTTTAAAAAAATATCTGGTAGAAAAAAATTGTGTATACTAAAAATTTCGTAAATTTAAAGGAATTTTGAGATAGCAAATTTAGCTAATTTCATATTATTTTCATGCTGTTAAAAATTTCAATAAGAAAAAAATTGTATGAAATTCATAT
>SEYY01006695.1:5000-25000 GCA_009176605.1 Armadillidium nasatum | reverse complement strand
TTATTTTCACACCTTCACGTACTGTTCTCCTATATAGTGCAACAGCTCTAAAGGCACACCCAACTATACCTTGTTTAAGGTGCATTTTGGAAATATGAGATAGGATAAAAGAGATGCTCATTGGTTTTAATACAAGAGTGTTCACACGAGTATCCGAACAATTACCTGTCATTTCGTTTCCTCGAAATTTCCGTAATACTATTACTACCACTTTAAAATTTGAGAAAGTCGTCTTATCTTCGGATTGAAAACAACACTCTAATCCTTCATCTCAGATACTGCATTGTTTGCTGTTAGATCTCTCCAATTAATGTTAACGTAGTATAAATCACGAGGGGCTCTATAGTTGCAGGTTAAATTAATAGCCACTCTCATTGTTTAGGGGACGTAATGAAGATCACGTCGAACTTCATTTACCACTTCAATAATGACTATATAAAAATCCGTCTCAATTCCACTTCATTAAAACAAAATCTGAATCTACTACTCTCACTCTGAAAGTGTGTCGGTCCATATTTGGTTTTAAAAGTTCAACATATTGATATTCAATATAGACGCCCCTGTTTCTTACTAACTTTTCCTGCAACTGGCTTCACATGACACATATTTCTATAAGCAAATTAAAATCATATATATATATATATATATATATATATATATATATATATATATATATATATATATATATATATATATATATATATATATATATATATATAATTTTCTTCTATTCATTCGAAAATTTATTATGAAATAAACTTTTATTTATTATACACCTTTATTTAAAATACGTAAAGAAAAGAATCTTTATGTGAACAATTAAATTAAATTCAAATATATCTGGGAGAGAAAATAAAAATTACTTTGAATTTTTTTCTTAGAAAAAGTTAAATAAAAATAAAATTAGAATAAAATGAAATAAAAAATACTTCCGTGCTGCTGATTTTCAACAACAGTAAGATGCATGGAAGCAAAATAAATCAAATGTATAATAAATGAAATTAAAGTAAACTAAAGTTTAAAATAAATGAAATAAAAATTAAAATAATTTTTTTAGCATTACCACCGCTCACGGGCAAAGCCCTATTCAAGGAGGGGGTGCTAGAGGAATAAAAATAAAGTAAAATTGTAAAAAATTTAAACAAATAAAAATGACCCTGTAGGTCCCACCTAACGAAAATTTCTTGGGTGAGCGCAGATGTGGGCTTTAAAAATATTGAGATTAAATTCGTCAGGAAACACAGAAGATGGAAAAAGTTCCACAAAATAGAGGTTGCAGGAAAGAAGGAGGCACCACAGCGGACAACCCTGGAGTTGTCTATGTCTACACAAACTTGATGCGCAGACAATGCACCCCTTGTGTCACGAGGACGTCGTAAAGGTGGAGGTATACGGGTGGATAGTTCCCTCAAGCATTTCCCGTTGTAGTACCTATAGAAAGAGACAAGGCACCAACGTCTCGTCGCAATGATAAAAAGTCAAGTGAATTAGAAAGAGCGGAAGAGTTTATAAGTCTTTTAGCCTTTGACTCAACCCTATCCAAAAGACGGGTGAAACCTGAGCCACCCCAGATATGAGAGCAGTACTCCATACAAGGGCGGAGGAGACCCTTGTATAATTGGAGTAACTGCGAGGAAGGAAAATATTCTCGCAGTCTAAATAGAACTCCCAGTTTCATTGAAGCCTCCCTAGCGACTATTATGATGTTTGGTTTCCAAGACATTTTTTTTATGTGTAGGCCAAGGATGTTTATGTTGTCGGCAAGAGAGATGGGAGAGCCATCGAAAGAAATAGAAAAGGTAAAAGGTGTCTTTGATATGGAGATTTCTAGAAGTTGAGTTTTTAAAGAGTTGAATTTCACAAGGCTGAGACGACCTCACTGAGAAAATCTATCCACATCTGCAGGAATGGAATCGGAAAGATGAAGACGAGAGGCAAATCTAGATGCAAAGGAAGGAGCAGATTTGAAATGAGTAGAAGAATGGAGAATTGAGTCATCGGCAAATGAATGGATAGGGCTTGATGAACAGCTGAGAAGATCATTAATAAAAAGTAAGAATAGAGAAGTAGATAAAACAGAACCCTTAGGAACACCACTATTGACAGGAAAGGAAGAAGAAGTCGCTCCATCAACAACAACCGAAATATAATGATTATAAAGAAAGCTAGACATAAATAAGCAAAGAAAAGGTGGATACCCAAAGGAGAAGAGCTTGGAAAGCAGAGACCCATGGCATATCCGGTCAAATGTCTTAGATATGTCAAGCGCCACCACACAAGTCTCTCCATGTTCCCTAAGGGAAGAAGATCATAAATTTGTAGGATAGGAAAGTATATCACCAGTAGACCTCGAACGTCGAAAGCCATACTGATGATCAGAAAGAAGGGAGTGAGATTCCAGATGATCGAAGAAGTGAGAGTTGAGAAAGGTTTCAAAGATATTAGACAGAATACAAGTGAGAGCTATTGGGCGATAATTTTGAGAATCAGAGCGGCTACCTTTCTTCGGAATATGCTGAACTAATGTGCGTTTTAAACACTTAGGGAAAGTATTAGTACTGAAACATAAAGAGTAGAGTTGAACGAAAAAAGGAGCCAACTCAGAAGCACACTTCTTTAAAATTCGGTGAGGAATGCCATCCAGGCCGCTTGCCTTCCTTACGTTCATAGATTTCAGAAGCCCATGCACTTGATCAAATGTAATAACAGGTAAAGTCATGGGACATCTGAGAGGAGAAGGAGTAGGAGGAGGATTGCCGGAGTCGTCCAGGGTTGAATTAGAAGAGAACAGGAGGCCAAAGATAGGAAAGTATATCAGTTGGAGTGTTAGCAACAGAAGAACCATCAGATCGAATAAGAAGAGAAAAAAAGATTTACAGAAGTTGTTAGAGATGTTTTTGGTATGAGGGCAGAAAGATTTATAAGCACACCTTCGTTTTGTGAAAGACTTCTTTTCTCGTCGAAGAATATCCCTGCAAAGATTCCGAGCTGAATGAAAAATAGCAAGAATGATAGGAGAAGGAGAGTTTTTCCACTCTCGATACGCGATGTCTCTAGCTTGAATGACACGAGGGCAGGCGCTATCGAAACATGGATTTTGAGGAGAGAAAGATTTAGATGAAGAAGAATGAATCTGCTCATCCCATCATCGATTACAGGACCCACCTTATCAGCAGAGACTGTCTCGTCTTCAGAGGCAAAGCAGTCCCTCCAGTGATATTTAGCGTAGAAGCAACGCAAGCCTCACCAGTCAGCCCAATCAAAGTGCCAGAAAATGAGTTAAGGGGAGGATTGAGCAGTTGGAGAGAGAGCATGAAATCTAAGACAAATTAGATTGTGGACAGAGTTATCAATTGGTGCGAGGACAGCGTATTTACAGGTAGAAAAACTAGTAGTGAAGCATAGGTCAAGAGTGTTCAAGAATTGGTTGGGACGATCAGGAATGTGTGTTGGTTTTCTAATCAGTTGCTGCAGATTGTTGAGAATAATGAATGATTTGGCCTCCTCTCCTCCTGGATCAGTATGAGAGGAACCCAACAACTCTGTGTTGTGCACATTGAAATCCACCAAATAAAGTACCTCAGAATTTGGATGTGAAGATGTAACAGTCTCGTGAGAAATAATTAAGTACTCATAAAAAGTAGAAAAATCTTTTCTATTAGGAGAACAATATTATAAGCAGAAGATTATTGTAGTAGTAGGAGGAAAGATTTTAAGCCACAGAACATCGAAATTATAAGATTCAAGATTTACAAGACGTGTTACCGGAGTGTTAGAGTTTTCATAGGTATATACTCCACCCTTAGAAAGGAAATTATGAAATAAGTTATTGTTGATATATTAAAAAAGTTAGAGGATGAATTCTTGGATATTTAGAGCTCAGACAATAGCAAAAGGTTAGGAAAAGAGTTATAGAGATGGTATTCCACAGAGGCTAAATTAGAGTGTGAGCCGCAGATATTGGTAAAGTAACCCATGCCTGAGCACACCCGCCATTCTGCACACACAATCACGATTGTAACTAACAAACATACAAACAAAAAAATAAACTAACAAACAAGCAGACAAGCAAACAGACAAACAGAAAACAAAAGAACAGCCAAACAAGCCAACAGACAAACGACCAGACAAGCAAACAATTAAAATAATATTAACAATATTAAAGCTACATTTTAATATATATAAACATGAAATATATATAAACTAAAAATAAATAATGTGATAAATTAACACTGCAGCAATCTTAATTAATTAGAACATCAAAAAAAAAAAAATTAAAACAGATATAACAGTAAAAGTTTAATCAACGCTAAAACAATACTTAGCTTAAAAATTGTCGAATTCTTCTTTCGATTAGTACTTCTAATTAATTAACAACACTAAAAAATTAAAATAAATTAATAAAATAATTAAATAAAAATTAAAACGAACACAATTAAATAAAAAAAAACGCACATAATAGCTCAGGAGCACTAACAAACGAATAATTTCACTAAGAGATTTACAGAACATATTGAGTAGAATGATAATGAAAAATAATAAAGAAATAAAGATTCTTTGAAAGAGTAGTTAAATTTGAGAGAAAATAAACAATTAAATAAACTTGAAAACCAGAACATTGGAAAACATAAAATATATTTAAAGAAGTAGAAAAAACGATATAACTTACACCTAAGCTAATGAAAATTGAAGTTTTATGAAAATAAGATTCTTAAGTTGTCCAGATATGAAGCTTTAAAAAAATGAACTTAACATGCAAATATAAACTAAAATGTATGATTGCTTAGCAAAATATTAAAATCTTATATATATATATATATATATATATATATATATATATATATATATATATATATATATATATATATATATATATATATATATATATATATATATATATATTTCAGTCAATTTTCAGCCAAAGGCGGATGTTGCCCATATGTGCGCAATGATGTTGTCTGCTCTCGTGTCTCTAATTTGGAGTCTTCTGATTTCTCTACTCTATGGCTTAAACTTTCTTGCAACTATACAAATAAATTCATTTGTTCTGTCTATTTATCTCCTAACTCTACAGACTATCCAAAATTCTTCGACTATCTTAACTCCAAAATAGAGCACATTCTTTCTTCTTCTCCTTTCTCCGAAATCATCATTTTAGGTGATTTCAATGTTCATCACCGCCAATGGCTTTCATCTAGTTCTCAAGATCCAGCTCGTGAACTTGCCTTCCAATTTTCTATCCAGAACAACCTTGAGCAGTTGGTGCATCTCCCTACCCGTATCCCTGACCGTCTTGGTGATGAACCCAACATTCTAGACCTTTTTCTAACTTCTAATTCTTCCCCTTATACTGTTAAACTCTTTCCTCCTCTGGGTTCATCCGATCATCTTCTTATCTCCGTATCTTGTTCTGTCTCTTCAAGTCTTCCGCAAGAACGGCCCCGCCTTCGTCGAGGAGACGTTTCTGGCATTTCGGTGCCACTAACTGGTCTGACTTGCAGTCGTAATTCTCTGATTTTCCATGGAATGATAACTGTTTCTGTGGTAGGGGTCCCTCGGAGTGTGCAGAGGGCATAACTGAGGTGATTCTCTCTGGCATGTAGACGTGCATTCCTTATTATTACCCTTCCACTAAACCTAATAAACCTTGGTTTACTCTGCTTGTTCTCGTGCTATCCGCCGCAAGGATGCTGCCTTCAGGGATTACCATCGTCTTCAAACTCCAGAAACTCACGCAACTTATATTCCATCCCGGAATCGTGCAAAATCTATTCGAGACACCAAAAACTCTTTTCTCCATCGCAAGTGATATAATCTTTCTGGCTCTTCATCCTCTCGCCCTTTCTGGCATTTTGCAAAAAATGTCAACTCTAACTTTGCTTCTTCCTCTTTGCCTCCTCTAGTATCTTCTGACGGTTCAATTGCCGTTTTGCCTTCCTCTAAAGCTGAACTATTTGCTCAAACTTTTGTCTTAAATTCAACCTTAGACGATTCCGGAGCTGTTCCTACTCCTTCAACACCCTCCAACTCATTTATGCCTAATATTGTAATTTCTTCTAAAGATGTCACTTCTGCTCTCTCTGAGCTGAACACTAAGAAGGAGTACGATCCTGATGGTATCCCTCCTGTGGTTCTCAAAACTTGCGCTTCCGAGCTTGCACCCTGCTTTGGTAAACTATTTCGTCTATGTCTTTCTACTTCAACCTTCCCTATTTGCTGGAAATGTGCGCTCATTCAGCCTGTGCCGAAGAAGGGGGACCCCTCTCAACCCTCTAACTACCGTCCAATTTCTTTAACCTCCGTTCTTTCTAAAGTTTTCGAATCTGTCCTTAACAGGAAGATTTGGAAACATCTCAATTCTTCTAATCTTATCTCTTATCGCCAGTATGGCTTTTGCAAGAAACGCTCTACTGTTGATCTTCTTTCCCTTCTCTCTGACTCTTGGTCCTCCACTCTTCGTCATTTCGGTGAATCTTTTGCTTTGGCGCTAGACATATCGAAGGCTTTCGATAGAGTCTGGCACAAAGCTTTAATTTCCAAACTTCCCTCTTTCGGAATCTATCCTTCTCTCTGTGATCTTCTCTCTGATTTCCTTTCTAGTCGTTCTATAGCAGCTGTTGTAGACGGCCACCGTTCATCCTATAAATCTATAAATAGTGGTGTTCCTCAAGGATCCCCACTTTTTCTGCTTTTCATTAATGACCTTCTCTCTATTAATTCATCTCCTATCCACTCCTATGCTGAAGACGCCCCTCCCAGCAACAGTTAATAGAGGCAAGGATGATGGCTTTGGAGCAAATAACCTCAAATCTATCTCTCATTTCAAATTGGGGCAGAGAAAACATGGTTGTTTTCAATGCCTCAAACACTCAATTCCTCCATCTCTCTACTCGCCACAATCTTCCACACAACTACGTTATCTTCTTCGAAAACACGCAACTCAAACCTTCCTCTCTCTTTAATATTCTAGGTGTTTCTTTTTCTCGTGATCTTTCTTGGAAAGATCAAATTACCTCTCTTTCTAAACAAGCTTCTAAGAGGTTGGGTGTTCTGAGGCGCCTTCAGTATTTCTTCACACCACCCCAGTTGCTTGCTCTGTATAGGGGTGTTGTTCGCCCTTGTATGGAGTATGCTTCACACATCTGGGGTGGTTCCACTCATTCAGCTCTCCTGGAAAAGTTTGAGTTTAGAGCTTTTAGCCTTATCAACTCTCCTGCTCTCACTAATTCTCTCCAATCTCTTTCTGCCCGTCGAAATGTTGCGTCACTCTCTCTTTACTATCGCTATTACAATGGACACTCTTCTGAACTCTCGTCGCATACCTCCTCCACTGAGAAAAGTTCGTGCGACTCGTCTTTCTGCACAGTCTCATCCTTTCTCTGTCCAACTCTCTGACCCAAACTTAACCTCTATGCTCAATCTTACATGTACTCTACTGGCAAAGTCTGGAACACACTTCCTTCATTAATCTTTCCAACTTCCTATGACTTAGCAACCTTCAAACGCCTTGTATCAAGTCATGTTGGCCTTTAATTAGACCATGTTCCTGACTTTCCCCCTAACTCTGGTGGAATATTGGTAGGCCTCTGGCCTTTGCCCACCAGAGGTGAAATAAAAAAAAAAAAATATACACATACTATATATATATATATATATATATATATATATATATATATATATATATATATATATATATATATATATATATATATATATATATATATATATATATATATATATATATATATATATATATATATATATATATATATATATATATATATATATATATATATATATATATATATATATATATATATATATATATATATATATATATATATATATATATATATATGTTTATTTATTTATATGTACTGGATAATTAAACCCAAATAATTAATTTCCCCGTATTCTTTATTAAGATGCCAGATGCAAAAAGAAATGATAAATGAAAGGCAACAAATGCCTTAAGCAAATAATTGTTATAATCAAAATAAAGCACAGTATATTTTATCACACAGGAATGAACACTTTTATGATCATCAATGTTAATTAGTTGTGATCGTTAATTTCGGTTTTTAAGTAGATGTTTGTTGGACTCGCCTCGGAATTTACAAGAAGCAATTCTCTACCCGGCTCTGTCTGCTGCCCAACTGATCCTCCTTTCTTCCCACTCTTTTGAAAGCATTTTATTTCAGAAGAGGGTCTTGCTTCCCATTGGTCGGTTTAACTTAGTGCCGTTTATAGCATTATTATTTCAACTATAGTAATTGTTATCTTATTTCAATGCCTTAACTAAATTTAACTAACAAGTAGCCTCCTCAAGGGTTATAACAAGCTTTAGTTCCATAATGAATAGTCTACAAAACAGCACCCAATTATAATTAATTAAGCAAGAGAATGCCAACTTAAATACAGATTCTGTTTGGCACAAGGGGGGGAAGGAGTTGTCCCGTATTATAAGTTGTTTAACCCCACACACACACACAAATTTTTCCAAAGCTTGAGGTAATTGGTAAATTTGTCCATATTTCTTTTTGTAAGCATGCGACCATCTATTTTTAATTCTGAAAATTGTAATCTCATTACCGCAGAATTTTCCTAAGTGATCGCTCGTTTTCGATCTCTTCTATCTTTTGTAGTTCTTCTTTTTTTGGAACGCCTGGTGTCACAAAGGTTTTGCTTAGCAATATTTTTCTGCGGGGGGCCTTTTTTTCTGCTCTTCACTCCGTCCTAAGAAAAAGGTTATTGCTAGCCCTTTTGCTAAGCGGACGCAGCCTCAACTTAGTCACGTTCACTAGGAAGTCTACATTGTTTTAAATCCAAGATCAATAACGGAAATTCTTTCCTTACCTTCCGTACTGACTTTTACTGCATTTCGCTTTTGTGTGTTTTTTTTTTTTTTTTCGTTCTGCACGCTCCTGCTTATTCTTCTTTTCTGTGCTTTCTCATGCGAGTAATAACGGAGTCCTACTACTTTAACTAATCTAGTATTATTATTATTACTATTATTATTATTATTATCATTATTATTATTATTATTATTAAGATTAGAATTATCATTATTATCACTGTAATCATCACTATTATGACTTATTCTCGTTATTATTATTAATTCCATTACTATATTATTATTATTTTTATTATTTTTTTTTTTTTTATTAATTATTTCATTTATTTAATATCATTATATATTATTATTATTATTATTATTATTATTATTATTATTATTATTATTATTATTATTATTATCATTTAATTTGCACATCTTAAACAAAAAATTAACGACTTTATTTATTTCTTTTATATATCTTTTTTCTAATTCACAAAACTATTTTTTTTTTCTTCTTCTTCTTCCTTCTTCTTGCAATTCGAAAGTCGATCCTCCGAAGAATGTTATTGGTGATTTTGGGGGTTTATAAATGGAGATGCCTTCCCCCAAAGTTTTCTTCCGAATTCTATTACTTAAAGGCCTCTCTCTGTTCTTACGGTTCATTTTTGCTTGTCATAAAATACCCTCTTTTCTTCTCTTATACCCGGGTAGTTTAGAGTATCGTTTTACAGCCTTCTCTCTGTTCTGACTCCAATTCTAAAAGCAAATTTCTTGATCTTGTTCTTGTTGTTGTTTTTCTTGCTTCTATTTCCTTACAATATTATTTTTAATATCAATAATGTTGATTTAATTTATCAGAAGGAGGAACGACGCTTGTCAACTCTGGAAGGTCACCAAACTTTGTACTGGATAATTAAGCCCAAATAATTAATTTCCTCGTATTCTTTATTAAGATGCCAGATGCAAAAAGAAATGATAAATGAAAGGCAACAAATGCCTTAAGCAAATAATTGTTGTAATCAAAATAAAGCACAGTATATTTTATCACACAGAAATGAGCACTTTTAAGATCTTCAATGTTAATTAGTTGTGATCGTTAATTTCGGTTTTTAAGTAGATGTTTGTTGGACTCGCCTGGGAATTTACAAGAAGCAATTCTCTACCCGGCTCTGTCTGCTGCCCAACTGATCCTCCTTTCTTCCCACTCTTTTGAAAGCATTTTATTTCAGAAGAGGGTCTTGCTTCCCATTGGTCGGTTTAACTTAGTGCCGTTTATAGCATCATTATTTCAACTATAGTAATTGTTATCTTATTTCAATGCCTTAACTAAATTTAACTAACAAGTAGCCTCCTCAAGGGTTATAACAAGCTTTAGTTCCATAATGAATAATCTACAAAACAGCACCCAATTATAATTAATTAAGCAAGAGAATGCCGACTTAGATACAGATTCTGTTTGGCACAAGGGGGAAGTAGTTGTCCGTTACAACTATATATATATATATATATATATATATATATATATATATATATATATATATATATATATATATATATATATATATATATATATATATATATATATATATATATATATATATATATATATATATATATATATATATATATATATATATATATATATATATATATATATATATATATATATATATATATATATATATATATATATATATATATATATATATATATATATATATATATATATATATATATATATATATATATATATATATATATATATATATATATATATATATATATATATATATATATATATATATATATATATATATATATATATATATATATATATATATATATATATATATATCAGGCTATACTCAAGCTAAGTAAGAGAGAAATTATATGAAATGAGGTAGGCTAGAGTACATCACAACACAGTCATCACAAAAGTATATCTTATGTAAGAAAATTATTTTGAACGTATGTGAAAAAATACATTATGTGTATGTAGGAAAACTAGATTAAGCATTTATGAAATTAAAAAAAAAAACATCAACTTAGTAAAACAAACTAAAATCTATGCTGATTCCAAATCTGTTTTGAGAGAGTTAGTATTTCCTAAATGTATCTTATGGTAGGTATCATCATGAGGACTCCAACAATGATTAGATTGAAAAATATAACTTTCATGTTTCTGCATTCACCAAGAAAGATAATCACAACATTAAATGAAAAAACACTGAATATTGTTTAATAGAAATTAAATTAAATAAATAAGTATAGAAAACAATGAACAATTTACTAACAAAATAATAAATCGGAAACATAAAATTTAAATAAAAATTGAAAAGAAACTTTTTGAAATTTAATTAAGTAACAAAAAGTAGAAAGAAAATAAATATCTCTTTAATTTAGTATTATTATTCAATTAATTCTTGTAATTTGCTAAACTAAATCTCATATTTGAAAATCTCATATTTTATTAATTCTTAAAATTATTTATAATAAATAAAATTAAATCTACCTTTAGAATGATGAGCTCAAGTAGAACACGAATCAAAGTACAGATAGTTCGCTATTTTTACTCAGTCAAATTTAGATAGAAATGCCTATTATCTTGAATTTCGTCTTGTATATGAACTCGATCAAACGATCTTATCAGATTTCATAATAAAATGACAGATGTTTGTTTATGATAGAAAAGTCTTTGTCGTCTACGTTGCTGTTATACTTCGAAATATTCGTAAAGGGAAGAGATGGGTAATAAATGGACAGATGCTTTTGTGAAAAATTGTTCATTATGACAAGATTATTTCTCGTTAAGGTCATAACACCTACTGTGTGTTTGAGCGCGAACGTATGTGTATGTGTGCATGTGGGTACTAAAAGGATAGATGTTTTTGAAATATAAGATTGCTCCTCGCTAAAGTCATAGCACCTGCTGTGTGTGCTCTTTGTCTACCAACAAATTTTTACAACCGGTCGCAAGATTTACCGGATCGTGCCCAGATTGGTCTGACCTCAACAGATACTTATGTTTATGGTTATGCTGCAATGATGATAAAAAACAAAATGGCGAATGGGTGACGTCATTTCAAAATTGCCAAGTATGGAATGAAAACAATAGGAAATAATAAAGGTCAAAACCTAACGCCTAACCTTCTAAAACCGCAAAAAATATAAATTTCTCTTTACAACATTGAAATTTGCAAGCTAAGTTTGCAATATTCCTTGTAACATCTCTATTTTTAGCATTAAACCTTTAAAAATCATCAGGTACTTGCATTATTCATTAAAATAACCTCCGGCTCTTTTCTGAGATTATGCTGGAAATTTTTGCTTATGCAACATTTGCAATCGACGGAAGAGTAATCCTTACTTATATATATATATATATATATATATATATATATATATATATATATATATATATATATATATATATATATATATATATATATATATATATATAAATTATTTAATGATTTGTGCACATTAACAAACTTAAATTTGGGAGTCATAAAAATTGTTAATATTTAAGAAGTCCAATTACATTTGTATATATATTTACACACATATTTTAGTTTTTAAGCTTCACATTTATATCTTTTATTTATTTATTATTATTATTTGTTAGGATTTAGACTTAATAATTCAGTGTATTTTCTTTTATTATTTTTAATAAAATAAAACGTTTTTCTTATATTTTTATTTTATAAATTTAATTTTAATTTAGTTATCCTTCATTTTAGGAAATTATTATAATATTTAATATATGTTTTATAAAATTATATTATTTTATTTATTAAAATTAAGGTTGGAAATAATTTAAATTATGATTTGTTTATAAAATTTAACTACATAAAAAGTAGTGATATATGACCCGAGATTTATCAGAATTTAAGCAACTTAGGAAGGTACCTTTTGCCTTCCAAATTGAGAGAAGATAAACTCTCAAGCCACTTTAGAAAGTACCTTTGCTTTCTAATAGAGAGCAGGTAGACTCTCTAAATAGAGAATAGATAAATTCTCTATACTCTTTAGATTGACTATTGAGTAGACTATAAGATGGTTAGAGCTAATCATCGGTCAGTAGCTAAACTGACTTTATAGTTCTAAAATTGCAGATAAGCTATTAAGGATAAGATATAAAGGAGAGAAGTTTGACTCTCTGTCGAGAAGCTTATTTCGACTATATCTTAAAGGAGATATTAGAGTGAATATCTCAGCCTTACTGAAAGAGGTAGATTTACCCTTTCAGATGTTAGAACATTTAAGTTCTAAATAGTCATTAAAATCTAAGAGTTTATCACCCTTAAACTAAATATGTCCCTTTTATATAATAACTAGTACTGTAAATTTAATCAATGCCTTTAACATAGCTTTGTCACGCTTACCATTATTGAAATATTCTTTGTAAATATCTTTTCTTTATATAATAAATATATTATAAAACAAACCTCTTTTATTGATTTCACAAGATTTGGAATTTGTTTGAATCACTTATTTTTATTCTGTAATTGGCAACTAAACTCTTAACAAGAAACACTAATTAACAATAGGGTTTAGGGGGTCAACTTTACATTGAGTGGTAGCGGTGAAGACTTTACAAATACACACATACAGTAATATAAGATAGAATTTATCTAAACTAAATGTAGAAGAAAGTTCATTTATTACACATTTGTTTTAATTAAAGTAATCTAACATTTAAAAAAATTATTAAGATATTGAGACACATAAAAATAAATTATACTTTTATATTATTTATCAAAAACAAATTCCAGAAGTCTAAGTGATTTCAATAAAAGAATACTATCGCTTGTTAAATACGTTCTTATTATATAATTATATTTTTATAATATTTAAAGCTCAAAATGGCTGAATCAAACGAAGAAAATAATGCCCAAATTGAAAATGTTAATAAATTGCAGTTTTCCAATATTGTAGGAAAGTTGCGATCATTTAATGGTAAAAGTAATTTTAAGAACTTCATAAATCAATTCAAGTTAAGATCAAAGTTAGAAAATTGGGGAGAAGACATAAAAGTTAACATTTTAAGATGCCTATGTATTGACTCAGCACAAACTTATTTAAATGCTCATCCGGAAACAGAAGAGTTCAATTTTGATGAACTAGTCGCGTTTTTATCTAAAAGATTTGACATAAAAATTAGCAAACAAGAAGCTTATTCTAGATTTACTTGTTTAAAACAAGGACATTTAAATATTAGAGATTATGCCAGTAAGATCGACGAGATTAGTGAATCAGTAATGCAAGTTCTGACAGAATTCGAAGATGCGGAAAATAGAGATCAGTTTCTCATTTCTGTATTTGTAAACGGATTAAATTTAGAATTAAAAAAATTAATAGGAATACAAGAGTTTGATAATTATAATCATTGTCTGCAAACCGCGATTAAAGCAGAAAAGCTATTACCAAGTAGAAGTTCTATTCTTAATGTTAATAATAGAGAAGAAACTAATTTTCAAAACCATTATAATAACTATAATTATAATAGAGATTTCAACAGTCCCATATGTTATCATTGTGAGCAAAGAGGACATATTAAAAGAAATTGTCCCTGGTTAACTAAAAGACGTACCTTGTTACCCAATCCCCCGAAAATTTTTTAAATAGGTCTATCACAGATAACTCGGAGAATCCTGTGACGTATATAAAAATAAACAATATAAAGTCCTTAGGATATTGGGATTCAGGATCTAACATCTCACTGATTTCTTATAGTCATTTCTCCAAGGTATTTGAGATAGATCACTTTAAAAAGATTATAAAAGCCCCTAATATAGTTGCTACTAGTGTTCACAGGAGAGACTTTGAAGATTTTAGGTAAAACCCCCTTACATTTAAATATAGGAAAAATGAGAATTGTACATGAAGTGTATATCCTAGATAATACTAAGTTTGTAGGAGATTTGCTTATTGGGAGAGATATAATAAAAAGAATTAGAAAAGTTATGTTTAACTTAGAAGATAAATATATTCAAATTAATAAAATAAGATTTCCCATAGTTTGTCATGACAGTTATAAAATGCAATGTCATAATGTAAACAGAAAAAGTCTTAATGAGGATAAGTTAAAATTAAATAAAAAGATAGTTTTGCCACCACGTTCATTTGTTAAAACCCATGGTGTAGTTGGAGAAAAGTGGAAAAATAAAATATAGTAGTAGAATCTTCTTGTAATGATGGCTTAAGAGTAGGAAACACGTTAGCAGCAGTTAACGAAAAGTTAGAAGTACCATTTACGATAGCAAATTACTTCGATAGAGAGATTGTCTTAAACAAAAATGAACTAATAGGAGATATATTTTTGGCTGATGATGAAGAGATAGAGTTAGAAAACATAGCCAAATCAGATTGCACTTTCAATTTAAATGAAGTAAATTTAGAAAATTTAGAAACGTTCCAACAAACAAAAATCTTAGATCTGTTAAAAAAATATAAAGATGCCTTTTCGCAAACATCTGACGACATAGGGCTTTGTACGTTAAATAAACATAGTATAAAGACAGGAGATAGCAAACCCGTTTTTGTTCCTCAATATAGATTGCCCCAATCAACTAAAAAGGTAATGCAAGAACATATAGACAAAATGTTAAAATTAGGATTAATTGAAAGATCTTCCAGTAGTTGGAATTGTCCCTATAATATTAATAAAAAAGTCTGACAACACATTACGATTCGTATATGACGCTAGAGGCCTAAATAAGGTAACTGAGGTAGAAGTTATGTCCATGCCAAAGATAGATGAAATATTATCATCACTAAACGGCTCTAGATACTTTTCAGTATTAGACAATTTAAAAGGGTTCAATCAAATCTTAATAGCAGAAGAAGATAGACAGAAAGCAAGTTTTATTGGACCAGAAAACCTTAAATACCAACATGTAAGAATGCCTTATGGTCTATTAGGAGCCCCTACTACATTTACCAAAACGTTATCTCTCTTATTTTCTGAAGTATTAGGCAAGTTCTGTCATATTTACATGGACGACTTGATTCTTTATTCATCAAATTTTGAAGACCACCTTAAAAATCTAGAACAAATTTTAAAAATATACAGAGATTCTGGCCTTAAATTATCTTTGAAGAAATGTAAATTCGCTCAAGAATCCGTAAAGTATTTAGGCCATATAGTTTCTAAAAAAGGAATTCAGATAGACCCGGTTAAACTACAAGGCATAAGAGACTATGGAACACCCAGGAACGTAAAAGATGTTAGAAGGTTTGTAGGAATGGCAAGTTATTACAGGAAATTTATTGATGGCTTTTCTAGTATATGTGCTCCTTTAACTAACCTCACCAAAAAGTATTCTAAATTTATTTGGACTGAATTAGAAGAACAAGCTTTTAATAAATTAAAGGAATTATTGGCTAGCTCCCCTATCCTTATACATCCAAATTTTGATCATCCTTTCAAACTTCATACGGATGTATCTGATATTGCTATAGGAGCAGTATTAACTCAAGAAATTGATGGTATGGAAAGACCAGTAGCATACTTTTCTCGAAAGTTAACACCGCAGGAAAGCAAATATAGTGTAACGGAAAGAGAGGCTTTGGCAATTGTTAAGTCAGTAAAACATTTTGACTATTATTTATACGAGCATAAATTTACAATAATATCAGATCATCAACCTTTAAGATACCTTTTTAAATTCAAACCCAGTACACCAAGAATCGCTAGGTGGGCTTTACTTCTAACAGAATTCAACTTTGACATTCAGTTCAAAGCAGGGAAGGAAAATATAATCCCAGATGCACTTAGTAGGAGTGTGAATATCATTAATAATGAGGAAATCGTTGACCCATCGAAGGTTTTGAATTCTCTTAATGTGCGGAAAGAACAATTGAAGGATTTAGAATGGAGAAGGATCATTAACTATTTTGAAAAGAGGAATATAGAAGGAATTCCTAGAGACATAGACTTGTCAAGATTTGTCATGAAAAATAACTGCTTACATTTTATGCAATATAATGACCATCAAAGACCTTATAAGGAAGTCTTAGTAATTCCACAAACACTTAAGGACACAGTTTTGTATATTGTACACAATTCCCATTTAAACTTTCATGCAGGATTTGTTAAAACTCTTTATAGAGCTAAAGATTTATTCTATTGGCCAAATATGTCTCAAGACATAAAAGAATATTGCAAAAGTTGTTTAACCTGCCAGAAAATTTCTCCTTATAATAGTATTAAAGGCACCTCTACAGTTATTTCATTCACCGATCTCCCCAGGTACTCACATAAGTATTGATATTCGTTGGACCTTTCCCAGAAACACCTAATGGTAATAAATACATTTTTTCTATTATAGATAATTTTTCTAGATTTCTCCAAACCTATCCTATTTCTAATATCAAAAAGGAAACCATAGTAAATTGTTTGATTGATTATATAAATAGATTTTCTTCTCCTCTACATATCACTAGTGACAATGGCTCCCAATTTCACTCTAAACTTTTTAAAGAAGTATGTGATCTTTTTAGAAGTAAAATACATTATACTACAAGTTTTCATCCACAAGGAAATAGTTATTCAGAGAGGTCTCATAGAAATGTCAAAAATGCTTTAATCTCAGCTCTAGAAAATTCTTCATTACATCAATGGGAAGACTACCTTTCATTTGTTACTTTAGCTTTAAATACTTCATATCATTCTAGTACGAACGAGATTCCTTTCTTTCTTTTTTTTTTGGTAGAGATGCTCTTTTACCCTTATCAGACATAATAAAGGTTGGAGAAAGATACGACCATGTGAATAAAAATTGTAAAAAAGAAATAATAAAGAATATGAAAATGGCATATGAAAATGCTCAAAAATTTAATGAAAGGACACAAAGTAAACGCAAGGAATATTTTAGAAATAAAAATTTTAAGGAATTTGAAATAGGAGATTTCGTATGGTTGGTAGACAATTATAGGAGAGGAAAAGGTTGCAAGTTAAAACCTAGATATCTTGGTCCTTACAGAATAATCGACAAATACTCAGCAACGAATTATACAATAAAACCCCTTATACGATTTACACAAAAGAGAGGAGAAGGTACATATAAACCGGTTAAAGAAATGCAACTTACCTAACATTATTCATGACCCTGATAGTGAAACAGAAGTAAATATAGATGAGGAAGAAGAAAGAGAAGAAGTTACTGATGAAAATTCAGATAGTGATGACGACATGTATATCCCTGTAAATATAAATAGAAATAGAAATACTAGAGAAATTGTAAATAGAAATGTAGATAATCCTAGTAACACTTATAATTTAAGGTCTAAAGGACATGTGTTGGACACAGATAGAGTTCAAGACAAACCGATAGAATATAAGGTTAGAAATAGTAGAAGTTGTAATTTCATAAACTTTATAATAGTGGTAATAGTTATTATAAAGATATTTTGTTGCTGTTAAAATAATTATATGAGAAGTGGTTATTATGGAGGATGAATATTTAAGAAAATTATTTTATTTTATTTATTTATACATGGATAATTATTGTTGATGAAACATAGTTGATCATATTTGTGGAAAGGGACGGGAATTGTTTCCTTATTGTTGAGTCTCGCAGAAGAATGTTTAGACATTCGAAACTCTTAGCCGATTAAGTTCGATTAAACTAAATCTCTAAGGAGAGAGTTTAAGCTAAGCTGCCTTGTGACTATTCCTTAAATAAATATTTGTTTACGATATTCAGGGACTTGTTAGAGATGAAAAATATTTGTTGTTTCATGAATTTTGATGATTCAGAATTAGGATAAAATTCTGAGGATATTATGTTGTTCATGTTTTATATTATTATTATATCTTTCCATTAGCCATTTGATAAAAGTTCGATATTATAGCTAAACGATTTACTCCTAAGTTTAACTTTGAAAATGTACACAATCTTGATCAAGGAGTAATATAAAATTATTTAATGATTTGTGCACATTAGCAAACTTAAATTTGGGAGTCATAAAAATTGTTAATATTTAAGAAGTCCAATTACATTTGTATATATATATTTACACACATATTTTAGTTTTTAAGCTTCACATTTATATCTTTTATTTATTTATTATTATTATTTGTTAGGATTTAGACTTAATAATTCAGTGTATTTTCTTTTATTATTTTTGATAAAATAAATCGCTTTTTCTTATATTTTTATTATATAAATTTAATTTTAATTTAGTTATCCTTCATTTTAGGAAAATATTATAATATTTAATATATGTTTTATAAAATTATATTATTTTATTTATTAAAATTAAGGTTGTAAATAATTTAAATTATGATTTGTTTATAAAATTTAACTACATAAAAAGTAGTGATATATGACCAGAGATTTATCAGAATTTAAGCAACTTAGGAAGGTACC
The DNA here is from genome assembly GCA_009176605.1 of Armadillidium nasatum. Classification (NCBI taxonomy): domain Eukaryota; kingdom Metazoa; phylum Arthropoda; class Malacostraca; order Isopoda; family Armadillidiidae; genus Armadillidium; species Armadillidium nasatum. Next base: position 5,788 of record SEYY01006695.1, on the reverse strand, counting down.
TTTGCCTTCCAAATTGAGAGAATATAAACTCTCAAGCCACTTTAGAAAGTACCTTTGCTTTCTAATAGAGAGCAGATAGACTCTCTAAATAGAGAATAGATAAATTCTCTATATACTCTTTAGACTATTAGTGATGGCATCCGCATCCGCATCCGCAGATGCGGAACATCCGAAAATTCCGCATCCGCATTTTCGAAAATTCATCCGCATCCATCCGCATCCCTTTAAATTCAACATCCGCATCCGCATCGCATCCGCACTTTCCAAAATTCGACATCCGCATCCGCATCCGCATTCCGCAAATTAAAAATATGACAAATCTTTTATTGATTTCACAAGATTTGGATTTGTTTGAATCACTATAATATATATATATATATATATATATATATATATATATATATATATATATATATATATATATATATATATATATATATATATATATATATTATATATATATATATGCGAATTGTAGATCAAGAGTGAGGGTGAAGAGAGAACTATCGGATTGGTTTTGCATAGGAGTGGTATTGAGACAGGGGTGTGTAATATCTCCATGTTATTTAACCTATTGATGAATGGTTTACTTAGAAAAATGGAGAGAGAAGGGAAGAGTATTACGTTGAGAAATATGGAGGGTGAATGTGAAGTGAAATGTTTTACTTTTTGCAGATGATGCGGCATGTGTTGGTGGCAGAATCTGGAGAAAAGATGAGAATACTTGTGAGAGAGTTTGAAGGGAAATGTGCAAACACGAGATTGAAATTCAATCCAGCGAAGAATAA
>SEYY01006694.1:17500-40000 GCA_009176605.1 Armadillidium nasatum | reverse complement strand
AAATATTTTGTAAACTTGTATCATATCCCCTCTGAGAAATCTCCTTTCAACTGAGAACATTCCTAACTCCTTCAACCTCTCTTCATAGTCTCTTATTTTCAAAGCCAGAAATCATCCTTGTTGCTCGACGTTGTACTCTCTCCAGCATATCTATGTCTTTTCTTAAATGAGGAGCCCAAACCTGTGCACAATACTCTAATGCTGGCCTGACATAGCTATTATATAGTTTGCTTATAACCTCTTTGCTCTTGTAAACTACATTGCGATTAATTATACCTAACATCTTATTAGCTTTATTCCTTACTTCCAAACATTGATCACCCACCTTCAGATTACTGCTAATTATCACACCTAAATCCTTTTCTTGGATCCACAGTCTCAAAGTCTCAAGCCACTCCCCATTCATTTCATAATTAAATCCTTCATTTGAGTAACCTACATGAAGAACTTTGCATTTTTTACTATTAAAGTTCATTTGCCACCTCCCTTCCCAACCAAGAAGTCTATGTAGATCACCTTGAAGCTTTATGCATCCATCATTATTCCTTACTGAGGTAACCACTTTGGTATCATCTGCAAACTTAGAAACCTTGCATTTAAGACCTTTGTCTAAATCATTTATATATATAAGGAACAAAAGTGGTCCCAGCACAAAACCCTTGTGGTACCCCACTCTTCACCGTTTCCCATAATGACTTATTACCATTAAGTAATACACACTGCCTTCTGTTCTTTAACCACTCTTTAATCCAATTGTGTACCATTCCATCTATACCATACTGCGACAACTTTTGCATCAGCCTAACATGGGGTACCTTATCAAAAGCCTTGCTAAAGTCTAAAATATATGACATCAACTGGATCACCCCTGTCTATACATTCAGTAATATATTCCATAAATTCTAGTAGATTTGTCTGACATGATCTACCCTTTCTAAAGCCATGCTGGGAGTTATATAGTATCTTGTTATCATCTAAATGCTTCTCTATATGACTTTTCAGTAACTTTTCCAAAATTTTCACAACCAGAGATGTTAAACTAACTGGCCTATAGTTCCCTAAATCTTCTTTACTACCTTTTTTAAATATGGGCACCACATATGCTGCTTTCCAGTCCTCAGGTACCTCTCCAAAAGCAATAGATCGCTTAAAAATCAAATACAGTGCCTTTGCAATACTGCTACTCCCCTCTTTTAGAATTCTACCATACACACCATCCGGACCCGCTGCCTTATTTGGGTCAATATGTTCTAGTAAGGATGCGATTTCATTTAACTCAATTTGAAATGCTGTACACCTATTCATTACATGTATACTAGAACTATTACTCTCTAAACTGCTATCCAACCTTTCCTCAGTAAACACTGATGCAAAATAAGCGTTGAAAATATTAACCAATTCCTTATCTGAACTTACTAAATTCCCATCAATTTTAATTGGGCCAATTTTCTTATCCTTGCTTTTAAATTTATAAAAGCTAAAAAAACTTTTTCAGGTCTTTATTACTGTTTCTTGCCAAATTAATTTCTGCCATTCTCTTTGCTCTTCTTATTGACTGGTTAAGTTCATTCCTAATTCTCTTATAATGTTCCAAATCTTCCCCCCTTCTCCTACCTTTGAACATTTTAAAACATCTACGCTTTTCACTGATTTTCTCTTTTATCTCTCTACTCCACCAATTAGGTTTTCTATTTGCCACCCTAATGGATTTATCTTTAAAACACACAGACTGAATGGTAGCCAATATTTGCTTGAAGTATTCCCACATGATGAAACAATTTTGACCATTAAACTCCTTATCCCAGTCAATTTCATTGAGCATTGCTCGGAATTTGCAAAAATCTCTGTTTCTGAAATGTAACATCTTTTCCCAATTGACTTGCAATTTGGGCCCAGACCTCACATTCCAGTTAAATCTAATAATATAATGATCACTAGCTCCTAAAGTCTCCCCTACTTCGACATCATTCACCATCATTTCATCATTTGTTAATATTAAATCTAACAATGCTGCATGCCTTGTTGGTTCTTGGACCATCTGACTCAAAAAGTTGTATAGAATACAATTTACAAATACTGAACTTCTATTAACCTATACTACTCAAAGAATTCCACTCAATGTCTGGAAAATTAAAATCACCCATAATGACTATTCCTTTTACATTATTTTCACACGCTACCTTGATTTCCTTCACCATTTCTTCATCTAATACTTGACTCTGATCAGGAGCTCTATAAAATGCTCCTATCCTATATGATTTATTATACATAAGAATATCTACCCACACAGATTCCACATCCTGATTTGTTTTAATGTCAGCTATTAACACTGATTCAATATTGCCTTTAACATAGAGTGCTACACCTCCACCACTTCTTCCTCTACGTTGGTATAGGTAAAATGAGTATCCTTCTATTTCATATTCCTGTAGGGAGTCTCCGTAAAATGCCTCATTAACCCATGCTTCAGTAATGCAAATTATGTCTAGATTCTCCTTTATAATGTAACTAATCAACTCATCTTTTTTGTTTCTAAGACTCTGAGCATTTGTGTAAAAACATTTCATACTAAACATGTCCTTATATGTATCCTTTACATCTTGATTTCTAGTAATATCTCCATTTTTATTAATAGGCCCATATTGTAAGGCACCTCTATTTTTATTCATACCACCACCAATCCCACCGTCAATATTAAAATCACCATCTCCACAACTAACAGTGCCAATATTATGCTCTTCACCCCTATTTTTACCTAGTTTCCCGGCAGACATCTCTCCATCCTGCAACTCAGAAGCTGCACACCCTCTCGACTAAGATACACTCCATCTCTTGCAAACAGATTCCTGTCTTGAAACTCTTCCCAATGACCTAAAAATCCAATATCCTCTGATAAACATAAATTCCTAACCCTTTCATTTACATTTACACCAATATATATATATATATATATATATATATATATATATATATATATATATATATATATATATATATATATATATATATATATATATATATATATATATATATATATATATATATATATATATATATATATATATATATATATATATATATATATATATATATATATATATATATATATATATATATATATATATATATATATGCCAAGTTTGCTGTCATTTGATTTTTTTTATTATTTATTTTTAGTGAAGGTTACTTTTCATAAATATTTTCATGTAAATTTAGTTAATTAAATTTTTTTAAATATATACAAATTTCAAAAAATCTCTTGGTGTTAGTTTTGCCTACTAACAAACTAAGAATTATTAGCTTATAAAATCAAAATTTAATTTTTTTGTATCCTTATTGCTCAAAAAATTTAATTATATAATATGGAAATTCAAAAATTTGAGGAAATAAAAAAATTAGTTCATATTAAATCCAAAACTAAATTTTAAGATAATTGACTTAAATAAACATGTGAAGTAATTTTCTTTCATTTCATTTCAGAAAATGAAAGCCATTGGAATTGATTTGGGAACAACTTATTCTTGCGTTGGAGTCTTCCAGCACGGAAAGGTTGAAATCATCGCCAATGATCAAGGAAACAGAACGACTCCTTCATACGTTGCTTTCACAGACACAGAAAGACTCATTGGTGATGCAGCGAAGAACCAGGTGGCCATGAACCCCGTCAACACAGTCTTCGATGCCAAGAGGCTTATCGGAAGGAAATTCGATGACCCTACAGTGACTTCGGATAGAAAACACTGGCCTTTCACAGTCATCAGTGATGGGGGAAAACCAAAGATAAAAGTCTTGTACAAAAATGAAGACAAAACCTTCTCCCCTGAAGAAATTTCCTCAATGGTTTTAACAAAAATGAAGGAGATTGCGGAAAGCTACCTGGGAGGAAAGGTGAAGGACGCTGTTATAACTGTTCCTGCATACTTCAATGATTCACAACGTCAAGCTACAAAGGATGCAGGAATGATTGCCGGACTCAATGTCCTTAGAATAATTAACGAACCAACGGCAGCCGCCATTGCATACGGCTTAGACAAGAAAGTAGGAGGAGAAAGAAACGTCTTAATTTTCGATTTGGGTGGAGGAACGTTCGACGTATCCATCTTATCAATAGAAGACGGTGTATTCGAAGTGAAATCTACTGCAGGAGACACCCACTTGGGTGGAGAAGACTTCGATAACAGAATGGTTAATCACTTCGTTCAAGAATTCAAAAGGAAACATAAAAAGGATATTTCTGAAAATAAGAGATCTTTACGACGATTAAGAACTGCATGTGAACGTGCCAAGAGAACATTGTCCTCATCTTCACAAACAAGTATTGAAATTGATTCTCTCTTCGAAGGAATTGACTTCTACACATCAATCACTCGAGCCCGCTTCGAAGAGCTTTGTTCTGATCTATTCAGAGGAACATTAGATCCCGTTGAAAAGGCTCTGAGGGATGCAAAAATGGACAAATCGTCAATCCATGAAATCGTTCTCGTCGGAGGTTCTACTCGAATCCCGAAGGTGCAGAAATTACTTCAGGATTTATTTAATGGTAAAGAATTAAACAAATCTATTAATCCTGATGAAGCCGTGGCGTATGGTGCAGCTGTTCAAGCAGCTATATTAACCGGAGATCAATCTGAAAATGTTCAAGATATGTTATTGCTTCGATGTTGCTCCTCTTTCTTTGGGCATTGAAACTGCTGGAGGAGTAATGACCTCGCTCATCAAGAGGAACACTACTATTCCTACCAAACAAACACAAGTGTTCTCCACATACGCAGATAATCAACCAGGTGTTCTTATTCAAGTCTATGAAGGCGAACGGGCTATGACAAAGGATAACAACTTACTTGGCAAGTTTGAGCTCAGCGGCATTCCCCCTGCTCCTCGAGGAGTCCCACAAATTGAAGTAACATTTGACATTGATGCCAATGGAATTCTTAATGTGTCTGCAGTGGATAAATCGACCGGAAAAGAAAACAAAATTACCATTACGAACGACAAAGGAAGATTGTCGAAAGAAGAAATCGAGAAAATGGTTCAAGACGCTGAAAAATTCAAAGCCGAAGATGATCAACAAAAGGAGAGAATCAACGCGAAGAACTCGCTCGAGTCCTACTGCTTCAATATTAAATCTACTATCGAAGATGAAAAAGTCAAGGACAAACTCTCTGAAGAAGATCGCAATAAGGTCATGACCTCTTGCAACGATGCAATCAAAGTGGCTTGACCAAAATCAGTTGGCAGAAAAGGAAGAATTCCAACACAAACAGAAGGAGCTTGAGAACATCGTGAATCCCATTATTACGAAAATGTATCAAGGAGCAGGAGGCGGTCCAGGAGGCATGCCCGGATCTTGTGGAATGCAAGGCAGGATATTCATCTGGTGAATCTCGAGGACCTACTGTCGAAGAAGTAGATTAAAATAAAAGTTTAGAATTATAAAAATCCCTCAACTATTTATTTATTGTTTTTTATTTTTTCTAGTCATTTTGTTTCAAGTTTATAAATAAATTTTTTTTCTCTAAACATGTTTCATTTACCCGTATATATATATATATATATATATATATATATATATATATATATATATATATATATATATATTATATATATATATATATATATATATATATATATATATATATATATATATATATATATATATATATATATATATATATATATATATATATATATATATATATATATATATATATCCTTTGTACAATATATTCCACATATTTCCAGAAAATTGAAAAGAATTTAAAATATAATTTAAAAAATAAACGTATATAAGATTGTGACTAATTCAAATGGAACTTTAAATACTTTTACCAAAATCTACTTTGCAAATACATAAGAGTTCCTCATTACTAAAGACTAAACTTTTTGGAGAAAAAGGATTATTAACTGAATGCGTAACCATAATTTTTATTAGTAATAGAATAATAATAATAATAATCTAAAAAAATTGATGGTGTTTAAGATTTACAAGTTTGTACTTAAGGCTTTAAGGAGAGAAAAAAAAAAAAAAAAAAAAATATATATATATATATATATATATATATATATATATATATATATATATATATATATATATATATATATATATATATATATATATATATATATATATATATATATATATATATATATATATATATATATATATATATATATATATATAATCAAGGAATTTTCCTACTTAAATGAATTTGAGGATGTATCTCTTCATAAAGCTGGTAATGCAAGAAGTGGATTTTGACACATACAGTAATTAAAAGAATTATGCTTAATATTTTCATTACTATATTTTGGATTAAAATGATCAATGGGAATATTTTCTCTATGTCTACAAACACAATTTTTGACGGTACAGTTAGCCGTCTCTAATTTCCTTAGATTACAACCACCGTGATCCTCTTCGGGAGGAATAAGATGACACGTGTGGGGGAAGACATACTGAACTCCGTATTCTTGATCGCAATTTTTTAAATTAATGAAAGACTGGGTGCAATCTTCATCAGGACCTAGGTCCTCTTTCTCCATTACGGGAAGGAGTGTGCAGACATCTAACGAAGAACATAATATCACGATTAAGATGAGAGACACCAAAAACATTACTATTCCGACGTACATCAAGACCTGTTTAAAAAGAAATGTATAATTGATTAATCTTACAAGATTCAAACTTTAAAAACTGGAAAGCATGCTCTGAAAATATATAAATTTCTATCCTGGAAACATGCTCTAAAAATATATAAATTTCTATCCTGGAAACATGCTCTAAAAATATATAAATTTCTATCCTGGAAACATGCTCAAAAAATATATAAATTTCTATCCTGGAAACATGCTCTAAAAATATATAAATTTCTATCCTGGAAACATGCGCTAAAAATATATAAATTTCTATCTTAATAGTTTTTATTTACGAATTATCTATTGAAGCGTTTTTCAACCTGGATTCTCATGGACACCCGAGGAACCACAGAAGCTTTCACGGTGTCCTCAACGATTTTTATATTAAATTGGATTGGATTAATTATCAGCTCTTACTAACCTGCAAATAAATATTAAATTTAGGAATATTAAATACGAGTATATGGGGTGGGGAGAGGATTCCACATATGTAAAGTTTGAACTCAAGGGGTCCAAAAAAAAAAAAAAAAAAGCTTAGAAACCCCTTAATCTAATGTATTGCTCAAGTAAACTGGAAATATTTTCTAAAGGCTCGATTACGCTGGGCGAGTTTACAAACCGGCGAGTGAGCGAGTAGTCGATTACACTGGGCTAGTAAATTCGTTACTCTCTACGCTGAGTCATCTATCCTCTCATAATGTATATTATTCGTTTCGAGTGTTTCCACCTCTTGGTAAGCCTATTTAGAATGTTTAATTTAAATGTCAAAATGGAAAAGCAATAATATTATAAAATTTTTGGAAAAATATGAAAAATATTCTTTGATTTGAAACATTAAAAATACCTGAATATTTAAAATTTAAAACGAAAAATTTGTCCCAAAATATGTACAGTCGTCAACAGAAGTTCGTTCCTATAAGCTGGAAATAAATATTTATATAAAATGGAGATTATTTCAGGTTCAGCCAATCACAGTTCAATTAAGCCCCGCTGAATGTTTTTATTTTCTTTTTATTTAAAATAGAGCTTAAAGAAATGATCTCCATTTTATATAAATATTTATTTCCAGCCTAATAGGAACGAACTTCTGTTGACGACTATACAAACATTTAGACATCTTGTTTCAAATTAAATTACAAGCTTAGTCTCTTCTCCCACAGTGTTTATTCTATGTTTTCATTGTTTGTATCTCTTGGTAGTCTTGTGAGGGAGTCTTCGATTACACTGAGCGAGTTTACAAACCAGTGTGTAGATTGTAAAGTAGTCGGGTCCTCAACTTTTCAGCAGCAAGTAGTAAGTTAGCTAGTTTACTCGCTGGGGTATATTACACTGGACGAGTTTACACGCTGCTAGTAAACTCGCTACTTGCTGGATTGTAAAGTGTAAACTCGCCCAGAGTGTAAAATCGAGCCTTAAAGGAATGTGTGAAGTAAATTGAAATCGAAATTGATTTCTTCTACGTTAAAATACGTTCGATTAGATTGGATGAAATTTTATTGGGTTAGATTATTTTACTACTACTACTATAGCTTTTTTGAGACATTATTATTATTATTATTATTATTATTATTAATTTTTTTATTATTATTATTTTTTATTATTATTATTATTATTATTATTATTTTATTTATTATTATTATTATTATTATTATTATTATTATTAATTATTATTATTATTATTCCGTATTTTTCTCTAAATTTAGAAATTTAAAGGTCTTTTAAGTTTTGAGAGAGAGAGAGAGAGAGAGAGAGAGAGAGAGAGAGAGAGAGAGAGAGAGAGAGAGAGAGAGAGAGAGAGAGAGAGAGAGAGAGAATTATGTAAGCAAATACCTCACTAGATGACAACATTTCAAATAGCTATTATAGCTTTACATGCAACTAAAGGCAAAGTTCTCTACAAGGAAGAATACCAAAAAAGAATTTTGAACATTTATAACTTTAAAAGAAAAAGTTTTTACATCACAAAAAAAAAACAAAAAAAAAACAAAAAAAAAACAAACAAACAAACAAACAAACAACAACAACTTTTTAACGCCTTAAATACCTTAGAATTTCCTAATTGATTTAGACCTATTCCTCCTGCTACTAAAAGGCAAAATCCAACTGTTGCTCCACCAGCGCATATACTTATTGTTATTCTTACACAAATATTGGAAACAGCCTCTTCAAGTGAAGCTATATATATATATATATATATATATATATATATATATATATATATATATATATATATATATATATATATATATATATATATATATATATATATATATATATATATATATATATATATATATATATATATATATATATATATATATATATATATATATATATATATATATATAATATATATCAAACTTCCCCTCACTCTATGTGTAACTAACTAATGCCTACTACATGTGAACTTCCGACACATAGGCATTCCGTCATTAAGAATCTTTTCTGTGTGAAAACTTGTCTTCTCCTACTTCGTGTACACCCATTTGATCGCATTCAGGGGTCACTCCTGCAAAATTTGCTGTTTCTCAACACAATAATGATCTCGTCTTCAACTACCCCTTTCGATATTCTTCAACACTTCTATTTGGCTCTCTCCACAACGGGTTTTTTGAAATAACACTACTTACCATTTAAATTTTTACATGTGATCTCGATTATTTTCCCTAAACTTTCAAATACAATTTTTTTGTTTGTCTATCCTACATATAATAAAACCAGTTTAAGTTATTTAACAAGTACTTGTAAAATTCCAACTTTTGTCTATTTCGATTTTTTTTTTCAGATCTCCATATTGAACTTCAGATAAGTATAAAGATATATGTCTTATTAATTCTATTATTCTCACTTTTTTCGGCTACTCCATTTAAATCAGTTGCTCTTACAGTTACGTAAGCTCTACTTTTTCTCTTCCAGATGCTCCCTGTCATTCCTCAAAACACTCTCAATCTTTATTCATTTTTTACTGATTTATATTTGCGTCAACCAACCCTTCTGCTCAATTCCCATATCTCAATTAGCTTCCAAAATATCCCTGCATTTTCTTTCTCTCTCTCTCTCTCTCTCTCTCTCTCTAATCTAACTAAAGAATCGATTTTATATCTATGGTCTTGTGACATAGGGCCTACTCAAGAATCCTTGTGGCAAACTATGTTTGGGAACCAGAGTCTCTCTCATGACTGAATCAAACTCCTCCCAATTAAAGGTTTATAAATAACTCTCCAATTATATAATATTCCCTTGATCCTTCATGTCTTTCATAACCCTTGGTGTTTCCCTTTTAATGTCACATTCAGTGTTTGATTTCTTTTTGTTCACTGTAATATATTTACCTCTTTAAGTCTCAAAACATTTTATTTCCTTTTTTCCTTTTGTGACCTGTAAAAACTTTACATCTTATGACAGTAATTGGTCTAGGTTTGAATTATAAATAGATTTAATTAATTATTCTTGATAGAACTGACTTCCAATTCATCAAGCAATCAGTTAACTCATATTTATTGACAAAACTTTAAGATTCCTTCGCTCCATATTCCCTTTCTGTTTTCTTTCATTGCACAAAATACTTGTTTACTAAGACCTATTAGTCTCTCTGAATCTCCTGTTCATCTCACATCGCCTTTACCTTCTCTGCCTTCTCTTTAGAAAGTCCGTATAAAATTCATGTTTTCCATATACCAACATAGTCACATTTATTCCTTTCTTTTCATGCCTGGGTTTGTCAACTCTTCCCTTTTGTTAATCATACTTTAGTTCAGGAAGACCCTTTCTTTAATTTAAAAATTGACTGACCAATCTTAGACTATTCAAGTGTTAATCCTTAAATCATATATATGCCTGTTTTTTTTTTAAAGTCTACTTTTATTATTCCTGTCATCCATTCACAGATTCTAAATTAGAAACCTGGAACTATGTTCCATGAGGAAACTATCCAATTCCCATACACTGGTAAATTAATCACAGATTTCCAATTATCCATGCGCCCTTCGTTACAGCAACAATTCATTCCTAAACTACAAAAACTTAAACTAATTGTGAAGTATTTCAGGTTTCAGTAGCAGTTTCCATACTTTGGTAACCAAAAATGTAACTATAATCAAAAGATGTAGAAATAAGGAAAAAAAATTACAATTTATCATTATCGGAAAATTATGAAACTTCATGTCTAGAACATCGAATGATGTTAAAAACATTTAACATCTAATAATGTTGAAGATACATACTTCAAGTGTTTATTAGTACTTTGCTAATATATTTCAAACACGAAAGATTATACCTGACTTACCCTCCGTTAGATGTCGCCCTTGACAACGAACAGGTTTTAATTTAATATCTTCTTTCAATTTAATGTTTTCCTTTGGGTCCCTGGGATCGACGTCCCCACTCTGCATTATTATATTTACAATTGATTCCATATATATATTATATATATATATATATATATATTATATATATATATATATATATATATATATATATATATATATATATATATATATTATATATATATATATATATATATATATATATATAATATATATATATATATATATATATAAATATATAAAAATAAATTTCATATGTATATTGTTTCAAAAACACCCTAAAAGAAATAAAATCCCCCAAATTTTTAAAAAATAAATTCAATTAACGTAAAAAACTACTTTTAATTAAGGAAATAAATTATTGCTTTATATTTATTTACTCAACAAAATGAACACAAGAGAACAAGTTAAAATCTACTGTGATGCCTTCCTGCGTTGGTGGCTCTTTCTAGAGCCAGAGCCACATATGGGACTACGATTATCGTGCCAAATTTCTCTCACTCCCTCTCTTTCACACATACACATACACATGCGCATGCACATACACATACACATACACACAGCACACACATCTCGTATTATATATACATCTTAAAATATATTATATATATATATATATATATATATATATATATATATATATATATATATATATATATATAAATATAATATATAAAAAATATAATATAATATATATATATATATATATATATTATATATATTCACTCTGGTGGGCAAAGGCCAGAGGCCTACTAAAATTCCACCAGAGTTATTATGGAAAAGACGGGATCCTGCTCAAATTAAAGGCCGACATGACCTAATACACGACGTTTGAAGGTGTGTAAGTTATAGGAAGTTGGGAAAATAGAAGAAGGGAGTGTGTTCCAAACTTTACCAGTAAAGTACATGTAGGACAGAGCATAGCAGTTAAGTCTGGGGTCAGAGAGTTGGACAGAGAAAGGATGAGACTGTGTAGAAAGTCGGGTGGCACGAGCCCTTCTCAGTGGAGGAGGAATGCTATGAGAGAGTTCAGAAGAGCAGTGTCCATTGTAATAGCGATAGTATAGAGAGAGTGACGCAACAATTCGACGGGCAGAAAGAGACTGAAGAGAATTTGTGAGAGCAGGAGAGTTGATAAGACGAAAAGCCCTAGACTCGACCTTCTCAAGGAGAGCTGTATGAGTGGAACCACCACAGATGTGTGATGCATACTCCATACAGGGGCGAATAACACCCCTATACAGTGCAAGCAACTGGAGAGGATTGAAGAAATACTGAAGGCGCCTCAGAACACCTAACCTCTTAGAAGCTTGTTTAGAAAGAGAGGTAATGTGATCTTTCCAAGAAAGATCACGAGAAAAAGAAACACCAAGAATATTAAGAACAGATGAAGGTCTGAGTTGAATGTTTTCGAAGAAAATATCATAGTTGTGTGGAAGATTGTGTCGAGTAGAGAGATGGAGGAATTGAGTTTTGGTGGCATTGAAAACGACCATGTTCTCTCTGCCCCAATTTGGAATACGAGATAGATCAGAGGCCAGTTGCTCCAAGGCAACCTTCCTTGCGTCTAGTAACTGTTGTTGGGAGGGGCGCCACTTTCAAATTGAAAAGAGTAATGAAGGATGGAAACCTCAGCATAGGAGTGGATAGGAAGATGAAGTAACAGAGAAAGTTCCTTAAGGAAAAGAAGAAAAAGTGTTGGGGATAGGACAGATCCTTGAGGAAAACCACTATTAATATATTTAAAGGAAAGAGCGGTGGCCGTCTACAACTGCTGCTATAGAACGACTGGAAAAGAAATCAGAGAGAAGTTCACAGAGAGAATGATAGATTCCGAAAGAAGGAAGTTTGGAAATCAAAGCTTTGTACCTGACTCTATCGAAAACTTTCGATATGTCCAAAACGACAGCAAAAGATTCACCAAAATGCCAAAGGGCGGAGGACCAAGAGTCAGAGAGAAGGGAAAGGAGATCACCAGTAGAGCGTTTTTTACAAAAACCATACTGGCGATCAGAGATAAGATTAGAAGAATTGAAATGTTTCCAAATCTTCCTGTTAAGGATAGATTCGAAAACTTTAGAAAGAAAGGAGGTTAAAGAAATGGGACAATAGTTAGAGGGTTGAGAGGGGTCCCCCTTCTTCGGCACAGGCTAAATGAGCGCACGTTTCCAGCAAGAAAGGAAGGTTGAAGTAGAAAGACAGACGAAAAAGTTTACCAAGGCAGGGTGCAAGCTCTGAAGCACAAGTCTTTGAGAACCACAGGAGGGATACCTTCAGGACCGTACGCCTTCTTAGTGTTAAGCTCAGAGAGAGCAGAAGTGACGTCTTTAGAAGATATTATAATTTTAGGCATGAATGAGTTTGAGGGGGTTAAAAGAGTAGGAACAGCTCAAGAATCGTCTAAGGTTGAATTAGAAGCAAAAGTTTGAGCGAAGAGTTCAACTTTAGAAGAAGGCAAAACGGCAGTTGTACCGTCAGAAGATTCTAGAGGAAGGAAAGAGGAAGAAGCAAAGTTAGAGTTGACATTTTTTGCAAAATGCCAGAAAGGGCGTGAGGAAGTAGAACAGAAAGATTGTTGCATTTTAAGCTAAGAAAGGAGTTTTTAGTATTACGGAGAATAGATTTTGCCCGATTCCTGGATGAAATATAAGTTGCATGAGTTTCAGGAGTTTGAAGACGATGGTAGTCCCTGAAGGCAGCATCCCTGCGGCGGATGGCATGAGAACAAGCAGAGTTAAACCAAGGTTTGTTAGGTTTAGTAGAAGGGAAAGAATATGGAATGTATGCCTCCATGCCAGAGAGAATCACCTCGGTTATGAGCTCTGCACACTCGAGGAACCCCTCCCACGGAAACAGTAATCATTCCATGGAAAATCAGAGAAGTACAACCGCAAGTCAGACCAGTTAGTGGCACCGAAATGCCAGAAACGTCTACTCACCGAAGGAGGGGGCCGTTCTTGCGGAAGACTTGAAGAGACAGGACAAGTTACAGAGATAAGAAGGTGATCGGATGAACCCAGAGGAGGAAAGAGTTTAACAGTGTAAGGAGAAGGATAAGAAGTTAGGAAAAGATCAAGTATGTTGGGTTCATCACCAAGGCGATCAGGGATACGGGTAGGGAGATGCACCAACTGCTCAAGGTTGTTCTGGATAGAAAATTGGAAGGCGAGTTTACCAGCTGGATCGTGAGAACTAGATGAAAGCCATTGGCAGTGGTGAACATTGAAATCACCTAATATGATAATTTCAGAGAAAGGAGAAGAAGAAAGAATGTGTTCTATTTTGGAGTTAAGATAGTCAAAGAATTTTTATAGTCAGTAGAGTTAGGAGATAAGTAGACAGAAACAGATAAATTTAGTTGTAGAGTTGCAAAAAAGTTTAAGCCATAAAGTAGAGAATTCAGAAGACTGCAAATTAGAGACACGAGAACAGACAACATCGTTTCATACATATGCTCAACATTCGCCTTTGGCTGAAAATTGAGGATAGAGACAGTAGGAGGAAACAGAGTAGGGTTTACTGTCAGAGCACTGAAACACCTGAGTTTTGGTTAAGAATAAGAGATGAGGTCTAGAAGAAGAAAGGTGGTGTTCGACAAAGTGGAAATTAGAATTATATATATATATATATATATATATATATATATAATATATATATATATATATATATATATATATATATATATATATTATATATATATATATGTGTGTGTGTGTGTAGGTGTGTGTTTGTGTGTGTGTGTAGGTGTGTGTTTGTGTGTGTGCGTCCATATTAAAAATCTTAGTCATTTTATAGCTTTGTTGTTCAGGATATTTTAATCCGAACAAAGCAAACTAAAGTTAGAAATTTTAACTATTTGCCGTTATTAATATTAAATGACGTAAAGTAACTAATTTTAAATGATAATACAAAATGACATGTCAGCTTGCTTTATGATAAAGGATAAACGGAGCCTTAGTTATTTTAAAGGAGTTGTGGAAGGTGATTGTTTAGTATTTGAATCTAATAAAAAAAATGAGCTTTCACCAACTCTGGTGGAATCTGTGTGGACCCCTGGATAATATATATATATATATATATATATATATATATATATATATATATATATATATATATATATATATATATATATATATATTATATATATATATATATTCGTCTCATCAACTCTCCTGCTCTTACTAACTCTCTCTAATCTCATTCTGCCCGTCGAATTGTTGCGTCACTTTCTATATATTATCGCTATTACAACGGACATTGCTTTTCTGAACTCTCTCGTCGCATACCTCCTCCATTGAGAAGAGCACGAGCGACACGCCTTTCTACACAGTCTCATCCTTTCTCTGTTCAATTCTCAGACCCCAGACTTAACCGCTATGCTCAATCTTACATATACTCTACGGGTAAAGTCTAGAACACACTCCCTTTATCTGTTTTCCAAACTTCCTTTGACTTGCACACTTTCAATCGCCGTGTGTCTGGACATGTCGGCCTCTAATGATCTGGATAGAAGGATAGGAATTTTCCAACTCTGGTGGAAATTAGTAGACCTCCGTCCTTTGCCCACCGGAGGATATATATATATATATATATATATATATATATATATATATATATATATATATATATATATATATATATATATATATATATATATATATATATATATATATATATATATATATATATATATATATATATATATATATATATATATATATAAGAGCATTTTGTTGGTTTTATATTTCTAGCTATTTCTAGCTCCTAAACATTGTTCCAACACTTCGAAATAGCTACGAGTAAGTAACCACATCTAAACCCTTTTCTTATTAATTAATAAACGTAATCCAGCTGTTCGTGATTGTTGTGCAGCTTTATTAAGCTGACTGTTTTTTTTTTTTTTTTTTTTTTTTTTTTTTTTTTTTTTTTATGAAGTAAATTTTAAGTAAAGATAACAATTTTCACATAGTGGTAAAAATAGTTTATTCTTCACATTATATTTGAATAATTTTGTATTTTACACACACACACACACACACACACACACACACACACACACACATATATATATATATATATATATATATATATTATATATATATATATATATATATATATATAATATATATATATATATATATATATATATATATATATATATATATATATATATATATATATATATATATATATATATATATATGGCCAGACTGCACTTTAGGATCCATACATCCGGTGAGCTTGCCTTCCATTATCGATTCAAACTAACCTTGAGCAGAGGGTGCAATTCCCTACTCGTCTCCCTGGTCGTCTTGGGGACGAACTCAACATTCTAAACCTTTTTCTTAACTTCTAAACCTTCTCCTTTTACGTTTAGACTCTTTCTACCTCTGGGTTCATTCGACCACCTTTTTGACTCTGCATCCTATTCTATATCTAAGTCTCCCAAGGGAAACTCCCTTGACTATTGCAAGGGAACGTTCTGTATTGTTTCGGTGTATCATACTACTCAGACTTGTGTTCGTTTAAATTCCCTTGGAATGATTATTGCTTCCGCGAGAGGAGTCTCTCGGAAATGATTCTCTCTGGCGTGCACATTCCCATATTCATTTCCTTCAACTAAACCAAACAAACCTTGGTTAAAAAAAAACTGCTTGTTCTCGTACACTTTGCCCCAATGTTATTTCCTTCAGAAATTACCGTCGTTTTTAAACTCGAGAATATCATTCAACTTATATTTTATCCCAAAATCACCCAAAATCTATTCTTAGTAACACCTAAACTCTTCTCCAATAGAAAATGCAATAATCTTTCTGGTTCCTCTTCCTAAGCCCTTTCTGGAAATTTGCAAAAAAATGTTGACACAAACTTTGCTTCTTCATCTTTCCCTCCTTTTGTATCTTCTGACTACACAATTGCGGTCTTGCCTTCTGCTAAAACTGAACTCTTCGCTCAAACCTTTGCCTCTAATTGCACCTTAGAAGATTCCAAAGGTATTCCTTCTCCTTCTACCATTTCAATTCATTTATATCAGATAATGTAATTTTTTTCTAATTCTGCTCTCTCTGAACTTTAGCACTAAGAAAACATACGATTCTGATGTCACCTTCTGTAGTTTTCAAAGCATGTGCTTCTGAGCTTGTACCTGCCTGGTAAATTATTTTGTCTCTGGCTTTTAGCATCGACCTTCTTGTTAGAAACGTGAGCTCATTAATTATGTGTCATAAAAGGAGACCCCTTTCAGACCACTAACTACCGTCCTATTTCTTTAATTCTCCGGAGTCCGGTCATTCTAAACTATCGAATCTATCATTAACAGGAAGATTTGGAAACATCTCAATTCTTCTGATCTTATCTATGATCAGCAGAATGACTTTTGTAAAAAACTGTCTATTAGAGATCTTTTCTTCTTTCTGACACTCGTCCTCTGCTTTTCGGCATTTCGATGAATCTTTTGCTGTGGCGCTAAGCATGTAGACAGCCTCAGATAGAGTGTGACATAAAGGTTTGATTTCTAAGTTTTCCTCTTTCAGATTCTCTCTCTCTCTCTCTCTCTCTCTCTCTCTCTCTCTCTCTTCTCTCTCTCTCTCTCTCTCTCTCTCTCTCTCTCTCTCTCTCTCTTCTCTCTCTCTCTCTCTCTCTCTCTCTTCATTTTATTGCATCAATTAAGTGGTTCAGTTGTAGCCACGAAAGCTAGCGACTTTTAACTTTTTTAGTTTTTTAACATCTAAACTTTGTATATAACTTTTTAATTTTTTAACTTTTAGAATTTTTCAGTATATTATTAAATGTGGTTATATCATATCAAATTCTGAACTATGATTTATAAGTTAAACCCTATCTACAGTGTTTCTGGAAGTTTAGACTGAATCTGTCTAGCGGAAAAAAGGTTTAATCAAGGTGGAGGAAAGGGGTCGGGATCTCCTAAACCGTTGATACTACAGAAATGTTACAGGAAAGTAAAAATGCTTATATTACCAGTTATGCTTAGCTACTAAGTTTCGTTCCTACATCTTTAAAATAGGAAATCTTATCACACAAAACTGGCTTTTGGTTAAAATTTATCAAAAAATGTCCGAACCCTACATGTTGAGCGATAAAAAGGTAG
This sequence comes from Armadillidium nasatum, assembly GCA_009176605.1. Classification (NCBI taxonomy): domain Eukaryota; kingdom Metazoa; phylum Arthropoda; class Malacostraca; order Isopoda; family Armadillidiidae; genus Armadillidium; species Armadillidium nasatum. The sequence continues at coordinate 21,931 of SEYY01006694.1, read as the reverse complement.
CAAAGAAGGTTTTGGAAGTTATAAGTCAGTTAGTTTGACAGCATCAATAGTAAAAGTTTTGGGAAGAACAATAAAATTTGAGTACGAAAACATTTAATAGATAAAAATAGTATACTGCATTAACCTTCTTCACGATAATAGAAAATGAAAGTCTTTTCAATCAAACCTTTGGATTTTGTGAAGCACAATGGTAAACATGTTGAAATGTTGAGTTGGATGTTTTACTCATTTAAATTACAATAAAGTATTTCGTAAGTATACTGTGTTAGTCTGAGGCATAACATCATCGCAATACGGATGGGTGGGACGTTTTCTAACTGAAAAATGGTTAAGAAATACGAAATAATGTATGGTACTGAAAGATGTTACTCGTCATAAGAAATTATAAGAATTGGTGTTTGTCAGTGATATAGTTATTTGTTTCTTATCCACATAAATGATTTGAATGAGGTAGTAAGATGTGTGGCTTCTCTGTTAATTTTGTAATATAAATATTAATAGCTTTTGCATGGAAAATCGAGGGTTGTGTATAAAAAAGAGACAACCTCTGAAACAATTCTAAGTTCTGTTTTCTGAGCAAATTGAATAATGATTCTAACATACAGTACACTTCTATCTTTCCAACCACTTTGTTGATACATATAAAATGAATTACGACGGCGTCGGCGGCTGCTGGTCTTGGGCCTCGACCGTTCGCTCAACCCTTACTGTCTTCGTCTCTGGACAGCGGTCGGTGGACTTAGGGTGTTCTTCTTTAGCTTCACCCTCGCGCCTTATCAATTTCAAATTCCTGCATTAAAAAAAAAAAAAAAAAAAAAAAACTCATTTACTCATATATCTGTAATACGTATTATATCCAAGTTTTTCTCGACTATGTTTTCCCTTAACTTATCTTTCTTATTCTTGACTCTGAGAGCCAACATAAAAGCATTTAATTCTAGCTATACTTATTAACATACATTTTACCATTTACCTTTATTCTTATTTAGTTTCCCAAATTGCTTTATTCCAATATTCTAATGATCGAAACATGACATGACTGATTCAACTTTTTGTGTACATGATTGTATGTGTAGTATTTTATAACCTAGATAATGTTAAATCTATTTCCTGGATTCACATTGAATCCTTATGATGGATATTTTTTTGTGATAATCCTTTGAGATATTGGGAGCTTGGTTTGACATGTTACCTAAGTTGACATATTTGTTTATATTTTAGCTTAATCAATTTCATGTTAAATATCTATTTTATTTTCATGATGTAAATTTAAATCTAAGACTATCAATACAAAGAAATTTGATAGTCTTACTACTTCCAAAGTTTACCATATATGGTAAACTTTGCTACTTTTTTTTTTTTTTTTGACTAGTTTAGTCTTCATTGGCCAGCATATTTTCTGAATGTTTTATTTTCGTTTTCGTATGTTAAAAACAATTTTTTTTTGAAAATCAATGTTTTAAAATTGGCTGAATTAAATCTACTGCTGAAAATTTTAAATAAATAGGATGAAAGTTAAAAATACAAAATCCTTCCTTTGAATTTAATTTTATTATTATTATTATTATTATTATTATTATTATTATTATTATTATTATTATTATTATTATTATTATTATTATTATATATTATTATTATTATAAATCACGATAATTTGGGTGGCTGTGAAGCTGCATTGTTTACTCCTTACTGATTTTTTGTCGGCCTTGACGGGCATCATTTTTTATCTATTTTCGCAACCTGTCTAACTTTTTCCTTTTACCTCTTACCTTCTTGCATGGCGGGTTTGTTTTACGTTATTTGACATATTTAAGTTTTGAAAGCATATATATTTCAACATGACATGCTAATCAGTACCCACTATGTAAGTCTGTGAATTAATTTGTTATTAATTTAAATTAATGAAACTTCCGTTTAGAACAGTATTATAAAGTACTTGGAATTAGTCCTAATGGTGGTGAGTTAGAAATTAAAAACCGGTTTTACTCGGATGAAAAATTATTTTATAAATAATGCCCACCTAGGCTTAGATGAATTAACAACAATTGCCTAAGCTAATCATACTTTTTGAAATTGAGGAAAATCTATCAAGATTAAGTATTATAATGACTGAAGATAAAAAACATTCACTTGAAAGTGTATTTTGTAATTGTTTACTAAAGCCTAGTAGACCACTTATGTAACAAGAAATTTTTTAAAAAAAATTTTATATATAAAGTGTGGTAAATATGCAGGGTTCGTCTCTTACATGGTATTTAATTGTTATTCAAAATATAAACTGGAAATGTAATGTATATTGAAGCAAAACAGTAAAAATGGGTTGGAAAATCAGATTCACTAAATTAAAATGCACTTAAAGTTAAAATAGATTTCAAACATCATAAAGTTTGGCTTTCATTTGCAACTTTAACAATATGTAGTAAGAATTTGGGCAGAGGAAGATAATCAGAAAATATATTGATACTAATTTAAGTATATAAATTATTAAATCTTAATAAACTAGTTTAACTTAGCCTAACCTTAACTTAAAGGGTAAATGTATGCTAATGGTTAACAAATAGGCCTAACCTAAATAAATAGAAAGGTGTTAAAATGTACTTATGTATTTCAAATATCTAGCAACACCATTGAAATATCAATAATATTTGTGATGTTCTCTACCTATATCACTATAAGTACGATGTAGTCTGCCTAATATAATTTTATAGCAGGATTTTTAGTACTTTTAACTTTTTAAATTTAGTGAATTTGATTTTCTAACCCATTTTTTTATTTTTCTTCAATATTTATTACATTTTCCATTTATATTTTGAAAATATAGTTAAATTCAGGTAAGAGATGAACCCTGCATAATAACCAAGAAGTTTTAATATATATACCATAATAGAATATTTTTATTTTTGAAGCAAATAAAAATAGAGTTGCTAGCTGTTCTTTATTAAGAAACATTGTGTAACTCTAATCATAGTAAGGGATTGCAATATAGCTAGTTAAACTATCGGAGCTATTAATTATAGTTGCAGGAGACCACATTTGTCAAGCTAAGTTTTCTCTGGCTTATTAGTATAAATTTACTGTTCAAGTTGGGTTATGTTAAGTCAAACTACTTTGGTTTAACATAACCTGGACTTCAAAGGTAAACCTTCAAAAGCAGGAAAATGACTAGAATTAACCAGGTTAAAATAAGCTTTTGCAATTTCTGAATTTAAAAATGAGGTGTATATATATATATATATATATATATATATATATATATATATATATATATATATATATATATATATATGGTAAAGGTGTAGATTGTTTCTGAGTTTCGATTGTTAGAAAATATCGATAATAGAAAATATTGAAGAGGCCTAACCTAAACAAGAACGTTGCTGGGAAATAGAGGGCTACAGTCATATTACACCACACATACACACAATTATTATTACTTACTTTTCTAGTGAACCTAATTTGACTTATCATAACCTGAACTACCAAAGTTGCTGTAAAAGAGGCCTAACCTACACAAGAAGTTGCCGTAAAAGAGGCCTAACCTACACAAGAACGTTGGCGCGACATACAAGCCTAGGGCCATATTACAGCACAAATAAAATTATATATATATATATATATATATATATATATATATATATATATATATATATATATATATATATATATATATATATATAAGAACAAATTATACTTATATTTTGAATATTCATATTTAAAAAACAACAACAACAAAAAAAAAAAAAAAAAAAAAAAAAAAAAAAAAAAAAAAAAAAAAAAAAAAAAAAAAAAAAAAAAAAAAAAAAATATTGATATAAAAAAAATAGATATAAAAAATATCGAAACTCAGAAACAATCTACACCTAAGCCTATATATATATATATATATATATATATATATATATATATATATATATATATATATATACAGTGGAACTCCAATATTCGTCATTAATCCGTTCCTGAGGGGATGACGAATATCGAAAAAGACGAATATCGAATAATTTTTTCCCATAGGAATTAACTAAAAATGGATTAATTCGTTCCCAGCCTCGAATTTTGCCTATCTATTCTTTAACAAAAAAAAAAAAATTTCAATCTAGAATCGATCTCCGAAATCATTTCAAACACTGTACAATTTAACTACAGTACATATTAAACAGCGTACTGCCATAAATAATACGTAATACGCACTGTGTAGGCCTACATAAACGCTAAACACAAATAAAATTTTTAAAAAGAAATTTACCTTTTGGATGAGAAAAACAATGATTGTTATTAAGAGTTTTTATTTTTAAGGTTATAGGCTTTCGTAGGTAGGACGAATATTGATTTTTCGATGAATATCGGAAAAAAAATTACAGGGCGAATATCGGAAAAGACGAATACTGGAGGGACGAATATTGGAGTTCCACTGTATATATATATATATAT
>SEYY01006694.1:5000-15000 GCA_009176605.1 Armadillidium nasatum | reverse complement strand
ATATATGGTAAAGAGAGAATTCTTTTGTTTTTATATGCCTCTACTATCTGTCAACCAACATGAAAACGATTTTCCATTACTGGACCAAATCGTCAAAAACGTGATCTAGACTAAGTCAACAAAGCTAATTTCAAATCTATATTCTGAATTGTTCAGGTAGCCTTGATTTTGAATTGCAAGCAATGTTCATTTTTTAGGACTTTACAAAACTTCTTTTTTGTCTTCCTATAAATTTGCAGTACATTATAAAATAGTGTTTCCTATTTTTATTCAGATACAGTTGTTAGCTTCTTGATATACATTCATTAAATGCGATTATATTCTGGTATTACAATTATATTTTTTTAAAGTATGTTAGGTTTTAATAAACGTATTTTGATCATGTGGTCAATATAAAAAAAAGAAATCATTAATTCCAGTTGGAGTCTGTGTATTTAATTCAGAAAAAAATTAATTCTGTGGATTTCATTCTGAAAGAAATTTTCAGTCTACAACATTTAAATATTTGTGGAGAGTAAAGGTTCATAGAAGTCCTAGTTTTTAAGAGCACGTTTGAGTTGGAGTACAAAGACTTTCTGATCTCAGTCTGAATCCAAGTTCTTGCAAATTCTACTGTAGTGAAAGTATAATACATTATTGTATTAGATATTCTTCTACATATAAAAGATTTCAAACATCAAAATAATAATTTTTTTAATTATTTATTTAAAGTATTATCAAAACATGCATATTCAATGGCAATTCCACCCTGGTCTCTATTTCAAAAAAATCTCTCCCTGAAAAATACCTCAGAACCATAGTTGCCATTTAAAGAAGTTTCCAAATAATATGTAAAATAATATTCAAATTATAAAATACATTTACAATAAAATAAAAAAAAATTTAGTTTTAGAAATTTGGAGATGAGTTCATCTCATTATTAAATCACAAAACAAAATGAGAATTAAGGTAGTGTAGACTATATATAAAATATAGTATTGTTTTATCAAAAAAAAAATTTAATATATTCACATTAAAAACAGATAAGGCAAATTTTAATTCCTTAGAGTACTATATATTACAGGGATTGAGTCAAGTACCGGTATCAGCAAAATGTATGGTATTGGTTAAAAAATGACTGATACCAAAATCTTGCATAAAAGGAACAATTATTTCTCCTTGACTGAAGTTTGTCACATTTTAAAATTTTATTATTACTGCTGCTACTACTATTGTTATTACTGTATTTATTTTATATTGGAAATTATTACTACTACTATTGTTATTACTGTATAATAACCTACCGGATGATATGAAAAAAATGAAAGATCAGTAAAATCATATGCCACAAAATTAAAAAAAGTACATAAATTCGTACTGAACAATTATTATTGTTATCATCATCATTATTACTAATTATTATTATTATTAAAATCATATATTCTACAGTACTCACTACTATTTTTTTCTAATATATTAATTTTATTAATAATCATTATTATTACTACTACTACTATTTTTGATAAATATTTTATATTTTGACCAAACGTTAACTGGACTGTAAAATTTATATATTTTTAAAAAATTAAAGAATTGAGATCCATTGTTAAAATATTTGAGAGAGAAGACTTCGGTAGCAGAAGATATTTATATTAAACTATTGAGGTGGTCAGGAATATATTTTTGACTTCCTCTGAAAGATCAATGCATAATCCTTAATTGCTTATAATACCAAGGAATTAGACTGACTGCTGGAACTTATCATTGTATAAGAGTAAACATCGTAAGAGCAGAAGCTCGTATAATTTCTATTAAGAATGGAAGAAAATATTTGGGTATAAATATGTGCAGTAAGCGAAAGGTCGTCAAAATGAATTTTTTTTAATTATGTATAATTATTTCTTGCAACATCCAATAGGTAAATTGAAAAATTCTTTGAAGATGTCTCAGATACAATGTTACTCCTTTACCCATTAAATTACAATTATAACTTGAGTTATGTTTTCTATGATTACAGTTTAAATGGCACATCCAGAAAGTGATGCAGAGTCTATAATACTTCAGCAAAAGTATATGCAGAAAATTTATCTTAACTTTTAATGTAATGTGTGTGTGTGTATGACAGGTGATTTTCAAAAGAATTGATTTACAAGTTGTGTTTTTAAATATAATGAATTTTCATGTCAAATGAAACCCATCTTAAAGTTGTATATTTACAGCGTAACTAAAAGCACTGTAAAGTTCTCATATATTTAAATCAAAACCTTACCATGGTTGCTGTTTTGTGGTTCTTACAATTTTTTTTTATCATTGTCAATAGAAATTTTTTTATTCAAATAATTTATTTTAGATTCTAGGATATGTGAAAATAGAACTGCATGTAGAAATATATGTTGCAGCAAAGGATTCTTGTGTGTTGCGTATTCTTGCTAAATTCAAGCACTGAATTTAAAATACTATAAAAATGAAAGCACTTGTTTATTATTTGCAGTAATTCAAGTTTTCGAGGATATTCTGATTGTTATAATTTTGTTCATCAAAACTTACTTTAAAACAAATTTTTATTGAGAACCCTGTATCAGCAAATTTTTATTCATTTTTTGCCTATTTAAATTTTGAAAATATTTTTTCTTGACCTTTCCTGAAATTTTACATTTTAATTAATTATCATAGGAAAGTTTATTATTTTCCTTTATTTGATATCCTTTTTTATATTTTTTATTCAGTATGATATGTTGTAGAGTAGGATTGTTTTGCCAATCAATTAGTTTCACATACCTTTGCTCTCATTGGTTCTGTGCATGTTATACTTATCCAAGTATGCAAATATGAGCAAGTAATTAACAAAAATTGCAAAATGTAAATTGTAAAAAAATATTCAGAAACATGTTTCGTGTTGCTTTACACTACCATGAACTTGTCTGAATTTGACAAAGTCACCAAGTCCTATACTCAGAACATTACTATTGATGATTGAAATGATTTTCCTTATTCTATACCAAAAATGTGTAACTTGTGTCTGTTAGTTTGTTGTGAAGATAGCAGAAATTGTTGTAAAAGATGTTTACAAATGAGGAGGATATTGTGCCACTGGGAAAATCTACGAAGAGTTTTTCATCCACCACTTCAAATCAAACCAAGTTTTATAAAGAATTTTGTAAAAGCAGTTGCCAAAGATAATAAGGATTCTTGTAACTAAAAAATATTTGGGGTACAAAAATAATATAAAATTGGAATCATGCATTTTTATTTAAACTCATTATTAGGAAAAATTTGACAAGTTGCAACTTCAAAGATTATCAGAATCTACTAGATCTTACAACATAGGATTTATGTAAGTTACCCAAGACATCCTAGGAACTCTTATCACAAAAAACATTGGTGATTCAGCACTATATTATTAAGCATTTTAAAGAATTAGGATATCAGATGTCTTTAAAAATGCATGTTTTTTCATTCCCACCTAGATTTTATTTAAAAAAAAAAAAAAAAAAAAAAACTGTGCCATGAACATGTACTATATTTCACAAGGGCATCTCCGAAATTGAAGGAAAATACCAAGGTCAATTTAACCATAAGATGGGTGAATATCTTCTTAGAGCCAGTGTCCCAAACATTTTTTTTAAAGGATATTAGAAATAGTATGTATTCAGTATTTTTAAAACTTTTCTTGAACCTAATGTTATATGATAATTTGAAAACCTCTTGATCTATGGCGATTTTGATCTCGAGTTTGAATTTATTTAGGCTTAGTCAATATAGTTTAGCGTCTTTTGACCTGCCACCAGTTATAAAAAAATTGTTGTCTATTATTCATTGTTTTTTATTAGATTCACCATATATATATATATATATATATATATATATATATATATATATATATATATATATATATATATATATATATATATATATATATATATATATATATATATATATATATATATATACCTTATATTCAAACTATTTGTACGTACCACTAAAGACATGATCTACCAGATTGATTCAATACTTAAATAGCTATCAAAAATCTAATGCTGTAGTTATTAATTTTAGGTAATGTCTGTTGTAGAAAAAGTAACCTACAAGCCATGTCCAACAAATCCCGAATGGACTGTTGCTGAAACCAAAGCTTGGTTTGAGTCTAGAATATTCGGAGTTTCTTACGCAATACAGGTGTGGTATTTTTTATTATTTCTATACTGTTTAAAATATATAGTTTGGATAAAAATTATTTATATAGCTTACCTAATTTATTACATTTGCCATTCTCCTCTTTTAGAGAAAATTACCACATTTGTAGGTGAATTATGTAAATATCAATCAAGTTCCCTCTGTGTTTCAACTGGAAGAATGTGCTGAGGTAGAATCAGATTCAGAAAGAATGAGAGAAAAGGGAACATTTCTTTTTGAGCTGGAATAGGGCAGTGTGAGGAAAGTACTACGAGTGAGCTTCTTCGAGCTACATTCTACCAAAATGTAGAACTTTGTGTGGTCTTTGTTAAAAGCCTCAAATTTAGTACTTTTCTGACTATCAGATAGTAAAAATGGATTAGTCTGCCATGATCTATATGCCTCTTATCTTCTCTTTCAGTTTAAGAAGTCCATCTTTTAAGCTGTGGTTTAAGAATGATTAGCTGGAAAGTTTAGTTGTTTTTTTTTTTTTTTAACCCCCTTTTCTCTGTTTGACTGCCATTTTTAAAAGGAGAGCTTTTGTAGATATAAAAGTGTCAAGTCAGTGTTCTTTGTAAGAAAAAAAAATTTTATTTTTTTTTTTTAATTAAAATAGTTGGAGCAGCTAATTTAAACTTCACATTTCAAGTTCTCAAATACTGTAATAGTTACTTCTTAAACTGATATTATTTTTTATCTTTTTTTAACAGACATTTGGTTTGGAGCGATACCGTATGAACGTAAAGAAAACCCACAAAGGTTTCGTGTTTGTCATGAAGAAATTGTTTCCTTCTCCAGTTGAAGGAAGAGAAAGTGACCTTGGCAAGAAGTCTGAGGAGCACAGACTAAGGTTTGTTATATTAATTTATTTTATGTTTATTATTGTCATTGGATTTTTGGGTTCCATTCTTCTTATACTTTTTTTTGAATAGTGCAAATATAATTATCTTCATAAATTTTAAGAAGTGGAACCACACACATCTGCAGTAAACAGTATGGGAGATTTTGAATTAGTGTTCAAATATGTAGAGCTTGTCCGAACGTTAACATCTGCAAAATATATATATATATATATATATATATATATATATATATATATATATATATATATATATATATATATATATATATATATATATATATATATATATATATATATATATATATATATATATATATATAGTGGAGTTTTGAGTAATTGTGTAAAATAATAACATGCACATACTAATGAATTTGGAGAACAAAAATACAATTCAGATTCAAAAAGGATTGTAAATTAAATTTAAAAAACAATAGTATGATGATACTAGCGGATTGCATATATATATATATATATATATATATATATATATATATATATATATATATATATATATATATATATATATATATATATATATATATATATATATATATATATATATATATATATATATATATATATATATATATATATATATATATATATATATATATATATATATATATATATATATATATATATATATATATATATATATATATATATATATAGAGAGAGAGAGAGAGAGAGCGCGCGCCCGCTCCTGAACCTCTTGTGTGCTTTATTACATTTTCCACAATGTTAATCATCTCTGTTGAAGGCTCGACCAACTGTCTCCCCTCATTCTTTGTCTTTCCTAGTGTGTTAATGTAAACTATACTTCTGTTTTCCTTCTCTGTCACAAATTGAGATCTTGCTTGAAGTCTAAAATGTAACCATTATTGATTTCACTTTAGTCTCATTTTGTGACGTATATGTAATTGGGTAGTCTAGAATAGATGCTACCCAGTAATTTTATTAGTGTTCGATGGATTGAAATACCATAAGTTGCAGTTTTTTTTCTGTCATGTTTTCCTTACATTCATTTTTCAGTTTGGATGTCAGTATGTGCCCAGTGACAATTAGGGCAAGTGGTTCGTAAAATGGATGATTTATCAAATTTCCAAAGAGGGCATTCTTGGTTTTCTTAATAGCCATATTTTGACATGTGTGACTAAATTTACTTGTTCTGTTTATCTCTACTCTAGTGACTATCTCAAATCTTTTGACTATCTGAACTCCAAAATAGAGCATATTCTCATCTTATTCCTTCTCTTAAGTCAACATTCTTGGCAATTTAAGTGATCACCTAAAGCTTATTTCTTAAGATGCATTTGGTGGATGTAAACCCATTAACATTTTGGTGATGATTCCAATATACTAAAATAATTAGACCTTTTCTTCAATCCCTCCTTTTTTAAACTCTTTCCACATCTGGGTTCCTTCGATTATCTTATCTCTGCATCCTATTGTATATCTTCAATTTGTCCACAGGAATGGCATCTTTAGAACCTCAGTGTTACAACACTGGTTTGAACTTGTCGTCTTATTTCCTTAATTTCCCTAATAATTACAGTTTCACTACGAGGAGTCGGAGTACACTGCATGCCTACAGAAGTGATTCTTTTCATGAATGTATACGTGGACTGCTTTTTCCCCTTCAACTAAATCTCAAACCTTGGTTTATCTCTGCTTCAAGTGCAGGGACACGCCTAAAGTATTTTCCAGTCTCCAAACCGCACGAAACTCATGATATTTATATGTGATCCTGGAATCATGCAAAATCTATTCTACGAGACACTTAAAGAAAACTTTTTTGTTTTTCTTTATTCTCCATAAAAAATACAATCTTTCTTGCTTCTCTTCTGGCACTTTCCTAAAAATGTTATCTCTAGCATTGCTTCTTCCTCTTTTCCCTCCTCTTGTTTTTTCTTATGACATAATTGTGGTTTTAGCTTCTATCAAAACTGAACTTTTGCTCAGACTTATGCCTCAGATTCCTCTTTAGAAGTTGTTATTGGAGCTTTTCCTTCCTCCAATTCATTTACTCCTAACATTGATATTTTCTAAAGATGTGATTCTTTCTCTTTCTCATTAAGCAGGCGTATGACCTGATGATATTCCCCTGTGCATCTCAAAACTACCATGTTAAACTGTTTCGTCTCTGCTTGTTAACTTCTTCCTTTTCTCCTACCGAAAGCCTGAGCTTATTCAAACACTAGGACCCCTCTCAGCCCCTTAACTAACCTCTCTTTGCGTAGCCTCTGCTCTCTTGTAAGTTCTGAATCTACTCTTAACAGAACAGAAATAACGTTGCCATCATTGATTTTTTCTCTTGCATTACTGCGAATCTTTTGCTGGGTCACAAGATATATCGAAAGTAATGATAAAGTATGGCACAAAGCTGTGATAAGTAAATTTCTTTCTTTCGGTATCCATCCTTTTCTCTGATTTCCTATCTGATCATTCAATATAAGTTGATGTAGATGGACTAAATCTATTAATAATATTTCTCTAGATTGCTCCCTTTCCACAACTTTATTTATTTTATTATTTATTATCACCTAATCACAAGATACTGATTTTTTTATAGTTTTCATTAATTATAAGCCCTATTACATAATCAAAACATATTACATAATCACATATGCTTACGATTATGTCCTTAATCATTCCTTTCATTTTGAAAGATAACCTACCCAATTTTAAATACCTGATGCTCGAAGGGTGATCATATGGAACTAGCCTCTAATCATTCCCGTTTTTCTAATTAGGACAGAGAGAACACGGTTGTTTTCAATACCTCAAAAACTCAGTTCCATTATTCTACTCGAAATAATCTTCTCACAACTATATCTTCATCTTTGAACTTGAAACCTTCTGCTGTCCTTATTTTTTTTATTTTTTTTTATTTTTTATTTTTTTTTTACTTTCCTTTTTTTGAAAGAATCATATTTCTGTTAAACAAAGCTTCTAAAAGTTAGGTGTTCTAAGGCATCATCAGAATTTCGTTAGGCAACTCTAGTTGCTACCACTGTATAGAGGAGTCAGTAGTCCATGTAAGGAGTTTGCAACACATGTCGTGGGTGGTTTCTCTCACACAGCCCATCTTGAAAATTTGGGGTCTACGAGCTCATCAAACTTTTCATTCACTTCCCCTTTAATACAGGTATTACAACGGACACTGCTCCTTTGAACTTTTAGTTACATACTTTCTCCTTTGAGGAGAGACTTATGTGACACATTTTTCAACACAAGTCTTATTCTTTCTCTATCCAGATCTCTGATCTCAGACTTACCTTTCTGCTCATTCATACTTGTACTCTTTTGGTAAAATCTGGAACATTTTCTCAATTTTTCATTTTATTTTAGTTTTTTTTTTAATTACACACTTTGAATCGTTTTCTAATAGTTTAAGGTGGTTAGGCATTTGTCTTTTTCCATCTCTGGTTTAATGTGTGTGGGCCTATAACCTTTTCCCGCCAGAGATGACAAAAAATAACTGAAGAAAATACCTTATTGCGAAAAGTTAGTCCAAAAAATCTCCTCTCTGATTAAACAGTTTTGAAATATTATGAACCTTAGAAAATGTATTTGTAACCGAATTTGATGAATTTTTACATGTTTCTCTTTCTCTCTCTCTATCTCTTCACTTCACATACTCTTTGTTCCTGCTCGGTACATACATAGTCGGCGCACGTTAATAAAGGGATATTGGTTATAATTAATAACAAAGGAGTTCATGCAGTTTAATAAATAGATTTTTTATTATGAAAAATATTTAATATTTTTATTAATAATTAGTATGATAATTTTTGTACTAAAAAACTTTCAAAACTGATGATGCATATTATTTTTATTATTATTATTCATAAATTGTAAATCTTTAAATATTTCACTATTTTTTATATATGTAGCTATTTTGTATTTGAAATTTGTTCTAGATTAAAATACACAATTCTAAAAGGATGAGTGTTTGTATTGGAAAGGATATTAATTATTACCATTAGGAAGATTAAAAGGTAAAAAGTTTTGAATGTGGGGAAAATAAAAATGATTGATTTCAATATTTTCTATTTGGCATTTTGAATATGTTCCAATATTTTCTATATCAAGTTTTTGACACAGTTTACTGTCCCGTTGATTATCATCATCATCATCAGCTTCATCATTATCACCATCAATTTCATAGTAATCTTGTTTTCACTATTTGTTACCTAAAGCTATCAAAGTTTAAAATAATTAGTGTTATGTGCATAAAAATTGAGTTGACTTGTTTTTAAGATAATTATGCAGATTTTGTTGTAAATTTTAGTATGTTGATTTCTTAGTTATCTTTTTACTTATATGATAAATGTGATTTGGGTCCCCAAGACGGACAAGAAATATAGAATGCTTACCCTGTATTTTAACTACTTTACTGAAATGGAAAAGAGAGGGATTTTTCTCTTTTATTATTACTGATTCGGGTTTATAAAGGAAATTAGTCTTGCTCCGTTCCACTTTATAGCTGCTATGAACCTTTATATGAATCTTTGCTTCTCTAGTCGGATTCTTTCATAATATTACTTTTTTTAAAATTATTCAGTTTTTCCTTAGAAAATTTACACTTTAATTTTCTGTTTGGAAAGAATATTTTCTGCATATTTGAATATTTTTATGAGATATTTGAATTAAAATAGTATATTAAAACGCTTTTTGCTTATTGTTAATGCAAACTTTATTTATTTATTTATTTTTTTTTTTTTACCAAACGACTACCTTATTAAATATTGGCTTTTTTGATTGTTAATTTTTTTTTGTTAGATAGTTTAAAAAAAATAAAAAAATAAATAAAAACGGTTATTTATCACTTTTAACCCCCTGTTCGTATTACGAGTAAATGGTGTGGTCATATTGATTGATTACTTGATAAACGTAAGTTTAAAAATTCATATCTTTAAAAAAGTTCAATAATTATTAAGGTAAATATTACAAACTCGTTCAGAAGAAGTTAAATATTGTAAA
>SEYY01006693.1:0-5000 GCA_009176605.1 Armadillidium nasatum | reverse complement strand
TAATATTTTGTGCTGTACTCAACGATCAAGAGGATACATAACGCTTTTTATTTAGATGAATTTGTATTATAATTCTGTGTGTAAATTAAGGGAAATAGAATGAAAAATAATTTATTAAAAATAATATATCTACATTCAAGACAGCTTTTTCATTTTACTTCATTTTTCATTTTCTCAATATTTGAGGAGAAACTTTAAATACTTATACTATCATAAAAGCTTTTTTATTTAGATGAATTTTGTATTATAACTGAGTGTGTGTGTGAATTAAGGAAAATAGAATATAGAACAATTTATATATATATAATATATATATATATATATATATATATATATATATATATATATATATATATATATATATATATATATATATATATATATATATATATATATATATATATATATATATATATATATATATATATATAAAACAGCTACTGGTTGTAGGATTTTATTAGAAATATATTGAATAATTAAATCCAATTTTAAACTTTCGGACAAGTTTATGCACGTTAAAGATAAACCATAAAAATGAATACCTTCTATGAGTTACTTAACTGTTATAAAACAATTAATTATTATAAAAACTATACCAAAAATAAACAGTTACCATATATATATATATATATATATATATATATATATATATATATATATATATATATATATATATATATATATATATATATATATATATATATATATATATATATATATATATATATATATATATATATATATATATATATATATATATATATATATATCCACAAAAGTCCGAGTGTACTCTACACACAAGTGTAATATTTATTATAAAAAAAAAAACTAATTCGACTTTCATTTGTTTTTGAATTACAAGCTTTTAAAGATTTTAAATTTAACAACCTATCAAGTTGACTTGCATATGGTAAACAACCCAAAAAATTATCATCTGTCAATTAATCACCTGTGAGTTTTGAATAATACTACGTGACAACTCTAATAAATGTATAAACATCGTCACACATATTTTTGAAATATGTAATATGCGAACATGATATTTGTCTATAGTTTCAGCCACACAGATGCTACAGCTGTGGTTGAAGTTTATCGTCAATGGTGTCCGTACAGTAGAATTCATGTTAAACACGTATTTATCAAAATTTTCAACACACTATGTGGGAGGTTTAGACACTCACGTGCACAGAACACACCTTTACGCTCCAGTAGACAAGATTTAAATGAAGTAGAAGGCATTCTGGATTTTGTGGAACAGAATACATCGAATAGATCACGAAGAATTGACTCTCAACTTATTATATATATATATATATATATATATATATATATATATATATATATATATATATATATATATATATATATATATATATATATATATATATATATATATATATATATATTTAATTTAAAAAGTTCTGTATTAAATTTTGTAATCAAAATAAGATGGAAATAAATTATTTTTAAGATATATATATTTTAAATAAGTATATCCAAAAAAACAAGTTTTCTAAATCTAATTCTTAACGTGACGACACTATAAAGTTTAGATTAGAAATGCTTACGTCAATAAATGGTTTATAAACTTGAATTTTTGTTTTTATTATTTTATGATTTAATCTTTTACAATGAAATATAATAATTATCTTTTCTAAAACTAAAATATTAAAAGTTTATAAAAATTACTTTTCTACGTCATCAAGCGTTTCGAATCACAGAAAACAGAAAATTAAGGATAACATAAATAACTTGGTAGCAATTATATATATATATATATATATATATATATATATATATATATATATATATATATATATATATATATATATATATATATATATATATATATATATATATAATATATATATATATATAATATATATATATGAACAATAAAAAAAATTTAAAGCAGAATTTCACGAAGGAAGAAACCTATTTTTCGAAGCTCGAAGAAAAAGAAGCGACGATTTTAAAATTAAATTTTAAAAAAAAAAAAAATTTTAAAAAAAAAAATTAAATATATTTAATTTTTTTTTTATTTTAAAATTTCTTTAAAACTGACAGAATTTTTATTTATATAACCAACAACCGAACTCCAAATAAAGTATAAAAACATGTTTGGATTAAATTTATTATTATTATTATTATTATTATTATTATTATTATTATTATTATTATTATTATTATTATTATTATTATTATTATTATTTATTATTATTATTTATATTTCATTATTATTATTATTATCATTATTATTATTATTATTATTATTATTATTATTATTATTATTATTATTATTATTTATTATTATTATTATTATTTATTATTATTATTATTATTATTATTATTATTATTATTATTATTATTATTATTATTATTATTATTATTATTATTATTATTATTATTATTATTATTATTATTATTATTATTATTATTATTATTATTATTATTATATATTATTATTATTATTATTATTATTATTATTATTATTATTATTTATTATTATTATTATTATTATTATTATTATTATTATTATTATTATTATTATTATCATTATTATTATTATGTAAGTTTAATTCCTTAACTGTAGTAAGAAATGAAATAATATGAAAATAAATGCTTGCCTAAGTTTTAAATTATAAATATTGACTTTAAAATTATCATTCAAATATATAAATACAGGTCAGATTGCACTTTAGTCTCCTTAAATATCTCAAAAACTACTAACCATACATTAAAAAGGATTATATTTTTGAAATCCTTGGGTAATTTGCAGTAAGAAAATTATTAAAAAAATGATAAAAAAAATTAAAATATAAAAAAATATTTATAAAAATGTACGACAACTTGGAAATTAAAATGTTTCGACTAAAAAATTGATGACAGTGCGTAATATGACACGAGTCGGGGAGGCTGTCGTTTAATGAACCACTTAAATATTTCAAAAACAGAACATTTGTCTACGGGGGGCTCTGACCCCCGTATCCCCCGACCCGTGAGAGATGATGATATTGTCGACTACATTTCCTGTTGACGATTTGGGGTATTCCCCATTTTTTCACATTTCTAAAAAAAAATTAAAAAAATGACATTGCCAGACGAACGATTCTTGCGAGCCTTATAAAAAAGTAAAATTTACTTATATAAACTTTATTATTATAAGAATTTTTTTTTATTTCCCAATTTTTCTCACCTAAATTTCGACAAGGATTTCAAAAATATAATCCTTTTTAATGTATGTTTAGTAGTTTTTGAGATATTTAAGGAGACTAAAGTGCAGTCTGGCCATATATATATATATATATATATATATATATTAATATATATATATTATATATATATTATATATATATATATATATAATATATATATATATAATATTATATATATATATATATATAGGAAAAATTAAGAAAAAGGTATCAAATAACTATTTGTTTAGTTTATCTCTATTCAAGACCGGGATTACCCCAAATCGTCGACAGGAAAAGTAATCGACAGGTCAAAGGGCCGACACTTTTGAAAAAAACATTAACAAAATTTTCTCACTTGTCCAAACGTCGACAACTTTTTTGGTAAGGTCAAAGGGCCGACAACTTTTTTTATAACTCGTCCAAATCGTCGACACTATAAATCGATATCGATTAATCGAAAGATATATATCATCACTCACTCACGGGGGGGGGTTACGGGGGGCAGAGCCCCCGTAGACAAATGTTCGCGTGCCATGCATCTACTAAAATAATATATTAAAAATAAAAAATCTATTCATAATTATTATAATAATAAAATTTAAAAATAGGCTTACGTATCGATTGTATCGAAATAAAAAAAAATACGATGTTGGTCAAACAGCCGACACATTTTTTTTCACATGTGTCCAAAACGTCGACACGTTAAAATTGAAAAGAAAAGTGATCGACACATTTTTTTCAAAAGTGTCGGCCCTTTGACCTGTCGACTACTTTTCCTGTCGACGATTTGGGTATAGCGCCTTCAAGACAACTTTTAATATTTATTTTATTTTTCAGTTAATTAAAGTTGTTATTGTAATTGGTATTTTTTTTGCAGACTTTCCTTTCAAAAATATAAATAAATAAAAATAAATACAAATTGTAATTAAAATTAATTATTATTAATAATTTTACTGATTTGAGTTTAACATGAAGAAGTCTTAAGTGGATCTATCTATCTATCTATCTATCTATCTATCTATCTATCTATCTATCTATCTATCTATATATATATATATATATATATATATATATATATATATATATATATATATAATATATATATATATATATATATATATAATATATATATATATATATATATATATATATATATACTCCGGTGGCAAAGGCCGGAGGCCTACCAATTAAAACGGGAGTTTGAAACTACTATCCAGCCCATCAGAGGTCGAATATATAATATATATATATATATATAATATATATATATATATATATATATATAATATATATATATATATATATATATATATATAATATATATATATATATATATATATATATATATATATATATATATATAATATATATCATTATTCAGATATTATTATTATTAATATTTTAATTAATAATTATTTTAATCATTTTATTAATAAATAATAATTATTATCAGATATTATAATTTAGTTTAAAAAAAAATGATTTACATCTATTTAACTATTAAAAGATAATTATATTTTAGTTTCCCATTGTATTTAAAAAAATATAAATATTTACATTACTTTTATAAGTTTAGAAAAAAATAATATACTCTATTTTAAACTTTTAGTTTATAATATATAACATACGTTTATTATTTAAATATTATTTCTTATGAGGTTTAAAAACCATGTTAAAGACCTTACAAATGTGGCATTTTTGTAATTTTTTTCAAGCATATTTTTGGGTAGATAAACCCCTAATAAGTGATGAAGATTGTAGTTTATGCAATATGAGAGTGTAAGCATAGTATAAGGATGGTGT
>SEYY01006692.1:0-10974 GCA_009176605.1 Armadillidium nasatum | reverse complement strand
TATTTTCATTCAAATAATTTATGCTTGTAAATTATACTGCATTCACTTTATATATATCTCTGACGATACTGTATTAGCAGAGAGTAATTATTTGCTTTAAGTTCATTGTGACGATCACGGCCTTAAGATTGTTTTATATATATGAACACGGTGTCTATATAATTCTTTTTTATATAACGTTTCTTATGTGGAAGTGAAATTTGTGACATTAACTTGTAAGGAATTACTTAATAAAGAAATTTTACTGACAAGAAGTTTTTCCTTTTATTGAATCTGCATCTTTAAATTATCGTAATTTGTGAAATATAGTTTTGCAAAGAAACGAAAGAAAGGAAAGAAAACCCCTTTCGAAAATGGCGACCTGTGACAATTGTGTTTATTAGCCGTGATTTATTAATGTATTTATAAAAAATAAAAACAAAAAGAAAAACTTTCACAAGAAAAAAATTTTTTCTCTTCGCCGTTTATTTGGTTTATTTGGATGTTCTCAAGATGGCGTCGTCTAAGGATTGAAGCAGTTTTGATGTTTCTTTAAAATATTTTTGGATGTCTCTTGCTTTCTGATTCTTCATGGTAAGCGTGTCTTCATGTTTAATTTTCATCTCCAAGATTGTGAAATCATTCGGATTTCTTCTTAGAAAAAGGATTACATTTTAAATCTATGATTGATGTTCGCCTCCATTGAAGATATATCTCAAGAATTTTCGTGGAACGCTGTAGAATATTGAAGATTTCGTGGAACGGTCGAAGTTTCAGTGTCAGTTGAAGAAGATTTGGAAGCAGTTTTGCACTTTTTATTGGATATTTTGTTAAGTATCTGTATTTCATATATTGATTTTTCTTTTATTATAAATTTTGGCTTGATATTTGGTGTTAATTATATGTAATTTTATTTCATTTGTCTCTTTATTATATTACGTAATATTTCCCGCCTGAAATATTTTCCTGTATTTTGATTGGTTCCGGCACGAGTCTTTTGTGACGTCAGTAGCGTCTTTTTTTCATGCTGCAATCTCATTGGCGCCGGCATCTCTCTCTCTGTGACGTCTGAGCATTACGTATTCTAGCCTTCAACAGGGTCCCTTGTAAAGTATTTTACGTAATATAATTTATATATATATATATATATTTAATATATATTCTCTTCTCTTGTGGGTTTGTTATTACAGAAGAGAATTAGTATTAAATTAGTATTAAATATTTCTATTTATGGTATAGTTGAAATAAATTTTATTTGCGAAAATTAGGCAATAAAATTTATTATTATTATTATTATTATTGAGGCAATACATTTTATTATTATTATTATTATCTTGTCACAGCTGATTTTGACAACTGGGCATAAATTCTGTTTTTGCCACAGTATAGTAATATTTCCATAGTGTGGAATATATGTTTTGGCCACAGTATAATATCATATTTTACAGTATAAAATATACATATAGAGTGTATGATTTTCTCACAGTTTAGTAATATATTTTCAATAGTGTAGAATATATTTTGAAAAATTTTTTTTTTTTCAATTGGTGATTAAATACGTAATTTGTCATTTAGGTGGCAATATATTTTTTTTTTGAGTCACAGTATAAACTATATAAATTGTGTAGTGTTAAATATATACTGGATATTCATTTAATTTTTTTTTCTCTATCAGGCTTCTTTTTATATTGGCTTGTAAATTGAGTTTTTATTTCTTATAGTTAGAATTATTTTATTCTTTTGAACTTCATTGAGTGAGTCATTCATTTAGTGTGTTATATTTATATTTTCTCAGCATTCTTCAATACGTGAGTCATTTCTTGCAAGATATTTTGTATTGTGTAAGATTTTTTTTTTCTATCATAATTTTTTTGGGTTAAAAAAATTTTTTTTTTCTCGTCAATGTGAATATAATATATATATATATTATATATATATATATATTATATATAAAATATTGATATAATTATTATTATTAATAAATATATATATATATATATATATATATATATATATATATATATATATATATATATATATATATATATATATATATATATATATATATATATATATATATATATATATCAGTAACAAAATTTATAAGGATATCTGATGCTTTTCAGTTATATGGTGAATAATAAGTGAAGATCATTTCCAGAAGAGGCAATTTGAAGCTGTGAAAAGTGAAGAGGAGCAACGGTTGAGGGACGAGTATATATATACACAATGCATATTGAGTCTTGTTCAAAGTAGTCTTGTCCATTGATTGCCATACAATAGCTATTTTTATTTATTACTTTCATATTTATAAAATATTTTATATTTACTTTTACATTTATAAAAATGTCTGAAGGTGATAATTCTAATAACGTAGGTAATATTGATGAGTCGTCTAATGTAAGACACACGATCAATATTGACCGGCTCACACACACAACCCCTTGCATTCCACTTTCTAGTAGGTTTTAAAAATAACAGTTGGATAGGTATTTCTGTTAAAGCTTGGGTGAACCTTCTAGATAACTATTTTGCCGAAGAAGGCATAGTTTCAAATTCAGAAAAGTTAAGGTTATATAATAGGTTTATAGATCATAAGACTGGTTTCGTAACATCTCTAATTAATGCTACGCCTGAACTTTTAAACGCCAGAACATGGGAAGAATTTAAGGAAAATATTCTTTGCTGTTTAAATCCTTTGTCTTCAGTCCATTGTTTCGATACTTATATTAATTTAGTTAATATTCAAATGGGATAATAAACTCTCTCTTCCAGAATATCTTAACTGAATCTCAAAAATCTTTACAGGATTTCTTTGACTCTGCATTATCACAATATGGTGTTGAATTTTCGGATGAGCAAAGAAAATTAATTTTATTTTCAAATTTGTATGCTAATTCAAAACCTAGCTTTCACAAAGTTCTAAAAGAGAACTTTGACATTAATAATTCAGTTCCTAAACAAATTCAAACTTATTTAGGAAAGTCACAAAGCCTGAATATTGGTAGGTTAGCATCTTCTTCTTCTAGGGCATCAGATTTTGATAATTCTTGTTCTGTATTTGCAACTCAAAGTTCAAGTAATCTTCCTAATGTAGAATAGGTCTCATAATAAATATTCAAATGTTGCAGTCTCAAATGAAAGTTCTATAAACAATGCTCGTGAAAAACAAGTTAATTATAAACTTTTTTGTAAGAATTGTGAATCCGTAGGGCATGCTACTAATCAGTGTATTTTTCCTCAATATTGTACTTTCTGCAATCAATCTCACAGACGTGGTAGTAATTATAAATGTCGTAATTCTTCATGGAATCCATTTTGCTCCTGAAGCTAGATCTAGAATTAAAGTAATAGATTATAATTCTGCTCAGATTGCACAAAGGTGTAATCAAAATCAAAATGTCCCTTTGCAAGTCTCTAGTAATAAAAGTCAATTTCAGAGTAGAAATGATCAAAGGAATAGGTCTTTTAGACATAATAATAATTTCTCAAAAGCTCAGTCACGAAATAAAGAATGCGAATGTGAATTTTACGCAGGTTAGGCAGGAACAAAGGCCTGTGATGCACTCTCTTTCACCTTCTCATTTGAGTAGAGAAAATGAAATTTCAAATAATTTTGTTCAAATGTAATGATGTAAATGTTTTAAATGTTGAAACTAGACATGATGTTAATGCATCTCATTCAAGTTATACTCCATGTCAAAGCTCATATTTGTCAGGTAATTCTTATAATAGATATAATCATAATGTCAATTCTAGAAATGGAAGTTTGTAGTTCTTCTTTTTCAAGTAGGAATAATAAAGGTCATTCTTTTAGTAAGGATTACAGTAGTAATGTGTCTTTTAATAATCATTATTTCAATAATCATTCTTTTAATAGAAATCATTCTCATTATAATGAAAGTGACAGTAATGCAAATTTTCAATAGGGCAGAAGAGGTCATTATCCTTGCCTCAGATTTCTTCTGATCCGTCTCCAGAGGCTTTTTCTATTAATAATTATGTAGATGTTTATGAAGGTAAGGTGTTGTCGACGAGTGACGAAAGTTCATTTAGTACTCAAACATTTGGTAAGTGTTTCAGTGTTGAAGTCAAGTTGACTTGTAAAAATAATTTTATACATCCATTATTTGCACTTGATTGATAGTGGTAGTACGATCTCTCTTTTACGTAAGAAGGTTTATGATTATCTTAATTGTAATTATTATATTCCGCTTTTTCAAAGTGATCTTAAATTACGTTCAATCACAGGAAATGAGCTTATCTCTTATGGAAAAATAAATATAGGAATGATGTTAGGAGATAGTCTTTTTAATATATCTCTCATTGTTGTAGATGATAGATGTACATTCAATAGTCAAATGCTAATAGGTACAGATATTTTGTCTTCGTTGCCTATTTCTCTCAATTTTAACTCAAACTCGTTAACTTTAAAAAGGGATAAAGTAATTATTAATATTCCTTTACATGTGAATACTCATTTGAATTCAAATATTTGTTCTCAAAATATGTCAAATAATCATTTAAATATAGTCTCAAAATGCTCAAAATAATTCTCTTTTATCTCATTTTGATCATAATTATTCAACTCCAGATCATGTTAGTGAAGATATTTTGTCAAATAGTCATGTTGAAAATCAATGCTTAGTTGGAAGTGTTTACATTGATGATAATTTTCAGTACAGCATGTTCTCTACTGAATCATGTATAATTGAACCATATTCAGTATATGTTTTATCTGTTAGGGTAGAATCTAAAGCAAAAACATGTCCTCCTGATGATTTATTTATAGTTTCTGAAAAGAATTCTTTTTCAAGTATTTTGTTTGCCAATACTTTAAGTAAAACGAGAGATAATTTAGCTTTAGTTCAATGTGTCAATATGAGTAATAATAGTTTTACTTTGGATAAAAATGTTCTCTTATGTAACGCGCATCCTTTAAATTATAAGGTAGAAGTTTCTACAGATATAGATGCTGTAACATGTTCAGAAGGTTTATCTGATAGTCAATTGAAAGATGTATATAGAGAAATTCTTCTTTCGAAATCTGCGAAAGAATTTGATTTTGTAGTTTTGCAGGATGAAAACCAGTTGGATAATATTTTAGATTTCTTAGTTAAGCATAAAAATGCCATAGCTTTGTCAGATGATAGAGTAGGTTTGTGTAAGTTGAATAAGTTCAAATTAGAATTAACTCCAGATGCTCCCAGAGTTATTTATACCCCTAATTATAAGTTACCGCATAAATATCAAGAAGATATTAATAATTGGGTAAATGATTGTCTTTCTAAAAATTATATAGAAAGTTCAACTAGTCCTCATTCCTCTCCAATGTTAGTAATACCAAAGAAAGATGGTAAACAGCCTAGGATAGTGTTAGATTTCAGACATCTGAATAGGTTTACTTTACCGGAAAGATTCCCGTTAAGTAACATTCACGAAATATTTTCAAAACTTGGTGAAGCTAAAGTTTTCTCTACCTTTAGATCTTTTGTCGGGTTTTTATCATATTGAAGTCGAGGAAGATAGTCGTAAGTATATGGCTTTTTCGACACATAGAGGTCATTATCAACCTGTACGAATGCAGATGGGTCTTAAAAACGCTCCAAGTTGTTTTTCTCGTACTATGGAATTGGCGCTTTCAAGTGTTTTAGGTATAGGTGCTCTCTTATATTTAGATGATATTATTGTTTATTCTAAGGATATCGAATCTCATTATAAAAATTTAAGTTCTGTTTTTAATTGTCTCATAAAGTCTAATCTCAAAGTCAAGTTAGAAAAGGCTAATTTTTTTAAACGCTCATTAGTTTTTTTAGGTTTTCAAGTAGGTGAATTTGGAATTTCTGCTGACCCAACGAAACTAAGGGTTCTCGAGTCTTTTTCACAACCAAATGATGTTAACTCTGCACGTTCATTTATTGGTTTTGTGTCATATTTTAGGCATTTAGTTCCTAATTTTAGTGTAATCGCAAGTCCAATTACCTCTCTTTTTAAGAAAAATGTTGAATTTATTTGGGGTTTAGAGCAACAAAATGCTTTTAATACTCTTAAAGAAAAGTTGTTAGTGGAACCTTTGTTGAAATTCCCTGATTATTCAAAGGAATTTATTGTGTCTACAGATGCAAGTGGAATAGGTTTAGGATGTTGTTTATCTCAATTAGATAGTAATGGTAAGGAGAAACCGCTTTCTTTTGCATCTCGTATGTTGAGTAAAGCTGAAAGGAATTACTCTACGATAGAAAGAGAAGCTCTTGCAGTCACATGGGCTTTATCAAAGTTTCGTACAACTATTTTTGGTTATCCTTTAACGATTAAAGTAGATCAATTACCGTTAGTTCAGATATTTAAAAGTAAAGATTTAAATAATAAGCTAGCTAGATGGGCTATGAAAGTAAATTCTTTTAATCCTAATTTTATTTACATTCCAGGTAAATCAAATATTATTCCTGATTATTTATCTAGGAACCCTCCCGCTGATATTAATTCTATTCAATCTTTTAAGGTAGATTTATCAGATACGAAGTTATACACGCTCGATGAAAATACAATTCGTGAAGAGCAAAGTAAGTGTTCTCGTCTCTCTCCTCTTATTGATAATATTCGTAATACTGGTTATGTATATAACTATCCATATGCTCTTGTCCATGGTATTCTTTATTTTGTAACCAAGGATATGCAGTATCTTTTAGAGGTACCAGATAGTTTAATTTACACTGTTTTATCTTTAAATCATTCTACTTTAGGTTCCGGTCATATGAGTTCGCTTAGAACAGAGAAACGTATCCGGGAACGTTATAGATTTCCTAATCTTTCTAAATTAGTTGAATTATTTTGTAAGGAATGTACTTCTTGTCTTTCTGTTAAAGGAAATATTCCTAAACATGCAAAAATTTATTCGTATCCACTTCCTTATACACCTTTTTCCAGAGTTCATACAGACGTATTGGGTCCCTTACGAACTTGTACTGCTACAGGTGCTAAGTATATTCTCATTTTCAAGGATTCTTTAACAAGATATGTTGAAATTTGTCCAATCCCTTCTCGTAATGGTATTCATATTGCTAACGCTCTTTTTCACAGAATAATTGTTAATCATACAACTCCTGATGTTCTTTTATCAGATAGAGCTGGTGAATACACTTCTGATTTCTTCAAACAAATTTGCAAAATTTGGAAAATTAATAAGGTTGAAATTACTGTTAGAACACCTATCGCAAATGCCTTATCTGAAAGAGATAACCTTAAGATAGAGAATTTCCTTCGTCATTTTGTCAATAAACAAGGAAATGATTGGGGAAAATATTTACCTTTTGCTCAACTATCTTTAAATACCACTTATAATCAAAGTTTAGGTGATTCTCCTCATTATATTTTACATTGTTATAATAAACGTCTTCCTTATGATATTAATAATTATATTTCTCCATTTTCAGATTCTAATGATGAGTTTATTCCTACTCATAAAGATGCTCATGATTTAGTTGTAAGAAGTAATTTAATTAAGGAAATTGCTAGGGAAAGATTAAATTCAGAAACTAAAAAATTTGTAAGTAGACAGCATAAAATTGCTAGTAACAGAGAAATTAATGTTGGGGATAGAGTTTATATTCTTGCGGTAAAACCACCTAATATTCCAAGTAAGTTATTTAAACGTTGGCAAGGTCCCTATAGAGTTACAGGTAATCTAGGACGTAATAGGTTCATTTTGCAATGTTTGAAAACGAGTAAAGAATTCGCAGTACATAGTGACAATTGTAAGATAGTTTCTGAACCTATTTTGAATACAAATAATGTCTCTAATACTTCAAAAAGTAATTATAGTAATCATAGTCAAAGTAATTATAGTCAAAGTAATTCTAATTATAATCAAAGTAATAAGTTTAATCGTAAGGTTCATTTTAAAACTTCAGATGATTCTGATGGTGTTCATAATTTTCAGAGGTATGTTATTCCGCAACGTCGTGATAATTTTATTTTACCTCATAATTATTCTAAAAATAGAATTCGATCTCAGAGTACTTTTATGAAGAATAAAGGTGTGAGTAATAGTAATTATAATTCTTTAAATGGTCAAAGGTAATAATCATACTTATTCTAAATCTCAGTTATCATGATCCTGTTAAATCTAGTTCATCAAGTAATTCAAGTAATTTTCATGGGTTTTCAGATAATGAAAATGATACCTCTTTTTCAGGATTCTCTGATCAGTCTGGTGGTAATGATACTTTTAATAGAAGTAAGTCTTTGCCAAATATAAATAAGTATAGACGTAATAATTATTCTTATAATACATCCAATGATTGTAATTATGTTCCCTATCAGCATTTTAAAGGTCCTAATGATAATTCTCCAATGTTTTTACGTTCGCATAAAAAGGTTAATAAATTTAATAGCACGCCAGTTTTAAATTATTCCGGTGAATATTCCGTACCAAATCAAACTTTTGGAGGAGAAGATAATGATTGGTAAGTTTGGTTTTGGTATATTGATGGATATGACTATTGTTTTGAATTTAGAGTTAATATGTGGAGTGATGTATATTCTTTCATCAATTGTTGTTTTTTTTTCTTTACTTTTGTACAGTTAATTGTTTCCTTTTGGAAATTGATCTTGTAATATTATTGTATATTGTATTAGTATATGTTCAAGATTTTTCAAGGGGAAGGTATCTTTCGAATAAATTCTTAAATTCAAAATAATATAAATTATTATATTTATTATTATTATTATATATTATTATTATTATTATTATTATTATTATTATTATATTATTAATATGTTTGTAAAAATTACGCATGCAAATTGCTATATAAGGTAATGTTAAACGTGTGAGGCTAGCAGTTTCTTATTAAGCGTTTGTTGTTAAGTTGTATTGTGATTACATATATATATTTATTTATTTATTCTTTAATTAATTATATTTTATTTTTTTTACAGCCCACAAACAATTATTGAGTTAATATGTTAAGTATTTAATCTATTTTCATTCAAATAATTTATGCTTGTAAATTATACTGCATTCACTTTATATATATCTCTGACGATACTGTATTAGCAGAGAGTAATTATTTGCTTTAAGTTCATTGTGACGATCACGGCTTTAAGATTGTTTTATATATATGAACACGGTGTCTATATAATTCTTTTTATATAACGTTTCTTATGTGGAAGTGAAATTTGTGACATTAACTTGTAAGGAATTACTTAATAAAGAAATTTTACTGACAAGAAGTTTTTCCTTTTATTGAATCTGCATCTTTGAATTATCGTAATTTGTGAAATTTATATTTGCAAAGAAACGAAAGAAAGGAAGAAAACACCTTTCGAAATATATATATATATATATATATATATATATATATATATATATATATATATATATATATATATATATATATATATATATATATATATATATATATATATATA
This sequence comes from Armadillidium nasatum, assembly GCA_009176605.1. Taxonomy (NCBI): domain Eukaryota; kingdom Metazoa; phylum Arthropoda; class Malacostraca; order Isopoda; family Armadillidiidae; genus Armadillidium; species Armadillidium nasatum. The sequence goes on along the minus strand of SEYY01006692.1, from coordinate 1,566 downwards.
TATATATATATATATATATATATATATATATATATATATATATATATATATATATATATATATATATATATATATATATATATATATATATATATATATATATATATATATATATATATATATATATATATATATATATATATATATATATATATATATATATATATATATATATATATATATATATATATATATATATATATATATATATATATATATATATATATATATATATATATATATATATATATATATATATATATATATATATATATATATATATATATATATATATATATATATAATATATATATATATATATATATATATATATATATATATATTATATATATATATATATATATATATATATATATATATATATATATATATATATATATATATATATATATATATATATATATATATATATATATATATATAGTATATATATATATATATATATATATATATATATATATATATATATATATATATATATATATATATATATATATATATATATATATATATATATATATATATATATATATATATATATATATATATATATATATATATATATATATATATATATATATATATATATATATATATATATATATATATATATATATATATATATATATATATATATATATATATATATATTATATATATATATATATATATATATATATATATATAATATATATATATATATTATATATATATATATATATATATATATATATATATATATATATATATATATATATATATATATATATATATATATATATATATATATATATATATATATATATATATATATATATAGAACGCCACCACTCACGGGCAGAGCCCTTTCAAGGAGGGGCACACACACAAAGAAAACTCACCTCACAAACTAACGCACAGCCCTCAGGTGGGCGCAGACGGAAGACTTGAAGAGTGGAAGATTAAATACAGGAGGAAAAATAGATGATGGTACGTTCCACAGAATAGAGTGGCTGGAAAAGAGGAGGTACCACAAGGCTAGCCTGGGATTCCCTACGTCCACACAAATTGGTTGAAAGCAGGGCACCCTTGTGCAACGAGGACACGCACGGTGGAGGAATGCGAGAGGCCAATTCCCTCGAGCACCTATTTGGTACCGTAGAAAAGGATAGTGCGCCAACTCACGTCGCAGAGAAAGGGTCAAGAAGTTTGAAAAGTAGGGACAGTTTATTAATCTTTAGCTTTGACTCAACCCTATCCAGAAGAGAGGAGGAGCAGAGCCCCCCCAAATGAGAACAGTACTCCATGCAAGGGCGAATAAGACCCTTATATATTTGGAGTAACTGCTCACAAGAAAAAAATTCTCGCAACCTGAAAGAACTCCCAGCTTCTTAGAGGCCGCTTTAGCAACCATTGTGATATGTGGTTTAAGAAAGTTTATTGTTTATGTTTAGACCAAAATGTTAATGTATTTACAGGTGAGACTAGCCATCGAAGGATAGGAAAGTTAGGAGGTGTTTTTGAGAGGGAGATGTGAAGAAGTTGAGTTTTTAAAGAGTTGAATTT
>SEYY01006691.1:27500-40000 GCA_009176605.1 Armadillidium nasatum | reverse complement strand
ATCCTTATCGCTGTAATAATTATTAGCCTACAGTTATCTCAGTGTTATAATTGTTAATAGTAATAGTTTTTTTTTTCGACCGTATTATAAAATTTACAATATTCAAAATTCGGAATATTATATAATTTATTCTATTTAGTACAATTTAAATGGGCTCAAAGGACGAATTCGTCTCCCCAGAAGCCCATTTCAGTTTAGTATCAAAACATACAAATTACACAATATTTGTGATATGTAAATTTGTAACTGAAAAAAATTAATAAAGATTAAATAGTAATAATAATCATTCAGTCTTGAAACTAGACTTCTAAATAAGCTGAATTTGAATGGGAGGATCTATCAGCTGTTTGTTTCTTCCCATGTACCTCCAACACTAGGAGGTTGTAGCCACAGGCCTAGCAAACTGATAAAAAAAGCTTATCGAGATACCAGTGCTACGCCTCGGACAAGACAGAATTGGAGGACTAACACCTGACAGGCGCCAGCCTTCAAGGGTTGGATGTTGATAGTGATGAATTATAATAATAATAATAATTATAATAATAATAATAATAATAATAATAATAATAATAATAATAATAATAATAATAATAATAATAAATAATAATAATAATAATAATAATAATAATATTTATGATAATAGAACTACTACTACTACTACTACTACTACTACTATTACTACTAGTAATAATAATAATAATAATAATAATAATAATAATAATAATAATATAATAATAATAATAATAATAATAATAATAATAATAATAATAATAATAATAACATTTAATAAATATATAGGTAACGTAATAAACATTAATATTTATTAAGATATATGAAACTAAAATTAATCTAATTTTTGTCTTCAGATATCTACGGAATACGCCACATATTGGCTATTTTGGCGTTTTTCGCCCTTGTCTGCCTTTACGCCATGAGAGTGAATCTTTCTGTTGCGATTGTAGCGATGGTGAAGGAAAGTCACGAAGAAAATTTTATAAATGAAACTATAACTCTGAGAAGTTGTCCTTTACCTCAAACGAAAGATTACAATAACATTTCTAGTAATGTTGTGAGTTAAATATATATATTTTGTAAATATTTTTATAATATATAAAAAATATAAGTCACTTATTCTAATCAAAATTTAGACAGTAGTATTGTATTGAATTGATGGTATGCAAAGTTGTTTATTGTGAAATTGATTTGAAACTGCTGAAATCCTTAAACATGGAAAATTTATGAGATAAGAGTGTTCAAAATATAACTGGTAGAGTAGTAAAGGTGAGCATTAAGCTTAAGTCTGTGGTCAGAGTTGGACAGATTAATAAAAATTTTATATTGCATAAAAATTTCAAAAGGATTGTATCAATGTAATTTTTCCAAAATTGCATACTCTCTTCTTCCTCTGCTGCTGATTATTGTTAACAAAACCATTTTAAAATAAATTAGAAATAGATATAATGTAAATTGTGTATAGTAGTTCTCTATCATGAAGAGTTTATGAAGGTGGAACTAATCCAGAATCTCTCAGTAAACAGCATTCGCATCTTCAACTTTACCCTAATTAGAATTTCCAGAATATAAATATATTAGTCTATCCAGCCGAAAGTGGAAATTAATAACACTTGCGTCAATTAATAAAATAAATCATTTAACAATCATAAACCCATTCTTCCTCTTCCAATTTCTTTATCCTTCGACAATCATATATATACATACATATATATATATATATATATATATATATATATATATATATATATATATATATATATATATATATATATATATATATATATATATATATATATATATATATATATATATATATATATATATATATATATATATATATATATATATATATATATATATATATATATATATATATATATATATATATATATATATATATATATATATATATATATATATATATATATATATATATATATATATATATATATATATATATGCAACCAGTGTGTCGATACACTCATTTCATTGAAATAGGTTTGTTATTATTTTAATAGGATATTAATATTGGAGAGTTCACATGGGATGAAAAAACACAAGGATTGATATTAGGATCTTTCTATTATTCATATGGACTTGCGAATGTTATTGGAGGACCGACAGCGGATTATTTTGGGGGTCGAATGTTGATCGGCGTTGCAACACTCGCCAATGCCATTCTTACCATTCTAACTCCAATGGCCTCAAGATTGGGAGTTGGGTTCTTGATTGCAATTCGAGTTTTGGAGGGATGTTTTCAGGTATGTTGCAAAGTAATTCTAAAATAATTTAATATTAAAATTGTTTTTTTTTTTTTAGTCATATTGAGAATAATTTCTTTATTTAAAAAAATTACAGGGCGTAATTTTTCCTTCTATGAATAAACTTATAACAAGATGGTTCACAACCGAAGAAAGATCTAAATTTATAGGGTTCATATTTGCAGGTAAAAAAAAAAATAGTGACTTCTTTTTATTTTAAATAAGTTCGTAAACACTTTTATGATATTTACAAATAAAAGCAGTCTTAATAGCAATATTATCACAAAGAAAGTTTAAGTAGATCTGTAGAGTAAGTAAATTTTTGCTTCCTGTTTTGACTTCAGCTCTTTACGGCTTTGGACCACCTTATTTTTATTGTCCAAGCTCCAACGTCACCCAAAAACATTCTTTGTTTTGGCTCCGGTCCTACTCCAGTGTTTTTATTGCAATTTGTTTTAATTTAAAATTATTCAATGCTTAGTTTTTATCAAATTTTTTGAGTTTTTTCAGAAATATTTATTTAGGGTATAAAATTTTTCCTTAAAGTTTGTTAAATCAAATTATAAATAACTTTCACTTCTTTAGGGATGGATTTTGGATGTGTTTTAACCTTTTCCATAAGTGGATACCTTTGCAAATCAGAATTTCTGGGTGGATGGCCATCAGTGTTTTATATATTCGGTTTCACATCTGTGATCTGGAGCTTTTTTTGGTTTTCATTAATAAGAGATGAGCCTAGGAAACATCCAAGAATATCTGAAGAAGAACTAAAATATATTTTAGATGGAAGCCCAAACACTGAGGTTAATTTATATAACCTTAAATAATACAATTTATTTTTACAGGTATCACCACCGATTTAAGGAGGGGATGTCAAAATAATAATAAAAGAGTCTGTAATAAAACCCATACAATCAGCACCTAGCTTAATTGACTCTGATGAGCACAGACGAAAGTAAGTACACAGAAAATGGAAGAGAAATTCCATACAACAGAGGTTGCTGGAAAGAAGGAAGCACCACAATGAACAATCCTGGAGTTGCCGATATTCATAAAAAATTATGCGTCGACACTGCATCTATTGTGCTATGAGGGCTTCGAAGTCGTGATGGCATACGAGTGATCAATTCCTTCCAGTACTTGCCACTGGGATACCTATATAAAAGAGATAAATCACCAAAGATAAATGATCAAGTGAACAGAAATAAGAGAGCAATACTCCATTTAATGATGGTTGGGACCCTTGTATAGTTGTAGCTCAACATTTAAAGGGCTATAACTCGAAACGAACAATTTTTTTGCACATCACCACCTCTCACGGTGAAAACGTTATTCAAGGAGGGGGTGTTAGAGGAAAATAAAATAAAAGGATAAAAAAAAACCTGCAGGTCCCACCTAACGCAAATATCTTAGGTGAGCACAGACGTGGGCTGTAAAGAAATTGAGATCAAATTCGGCAGGAACCACAGAAGATGGACGAGAATTCCATAAAACTGAGGTGGCAGGAAAGAAGGAGGAACCACAACGGACAAGCCTGGAGTGAGTTGCTTATGTCCTCACAAAATTTATGAGCAGACAATGCACCCCTTATACACGCCGTAAAGGTGGAGATATTTGAGTAGATATTTTCCTCGAGCATTTGCTGCCGTAGTACCTATAGAAAAGAAACAAGGCACCGACGTTACGTCGCAAAGATAATGAATCAAGTGAATTAGAAAGACTGGAACAGTTTATAAGTCTTTTAGCCTTTGACTGAACCCTACCCAAAAGACGAGTGAATCCTGAGCCACCCCAGAAATGAGAGTAGTATTCCTTACAAGGGAGGATAAGGCCCTTGTATAATTGGAGTAACTGCGAAGAAGGAAAAAATTCACGCAGTCTAAGCAGAACTCCCAGCTTCTTTGAGGCCGCCCTAGCAACCATTGTGATGTGAGGTTTCCAAGACATTTTTTTGCTTATGTGAAGGCTAAGGATGTTTATATTGTCAACAGGAGAGACTTGATAACCATCGGAAGAAATAGAAAAGTTAGGAGGTGTCTTTGAGAGGGAGATTTCAAGAAGTTGAGTTTTTAAAGAGTTGAATTTCACAAGGTTGAGACGACCTCACTGGGAAATTCTATCCAGATCAGCAAGAATGGAATATGGAAGATGAAGACGAGAGGCAGCTCTAGATGCAAAGGAAGGAGCAGATTTTAAATGAATAGAAGAATGGAGACTCGAGTCACCGGCATATGAATAGATAGTGTCAGATGAGCAGTTGAGAAGATCATTAATGAAAAGTAATAGAGTAAGAGACAAGAAAAAACCCTGAGGAACACCACTATTGACAGGAAAGGAAGAAGAAGTCGCTCCTTCAACAACAGCCAAAATGGAACGATTAGAAAGAAAGCTAGACATAGGTAAGAAAAGAGGAGGAGGAAACCCTAAGGAAGGGAGTTTGGAAAGCAGTGTCGCACGTCAAACTCTGTCAAATGCCTTAGATATGTCAAGCGCCACCACACAAGTCTCCCCATGGTCCCTAAGGGCAGAAGACCATAAATCTGTGAGATAGGAAAGTATATCACCAGTAGATCTCGAGCGTCGAAAGTCATAGTGATGATCAGAAAGAAGTGAATGGGATTCTAGATGATCTAAGAAATGAGAGTTGAGAAGGGTTTCAAACATCTAAGACAGAACATAAGTTGGAGCTATAGGGCGATAGTTAGAAAGATCAAACAGGCTACCTTTCTTCGAAAAAGGTTGGATTAATGCGCTCTTCCAACACTCAGAGGAGAAAGTTGAACAAGGGACGGAGCAAGCTCAGAAGCACATTCCCTTAAAACTCGGGTAGGAATGTCATCCGGACCACTTGCCTTCCTAACGTTCATAGATTTCAGAAGCTCATGCTCTTGATCAAATGTAATCACAAGTAAAGTCATGGAACATCTGAGAGGAGAAGTAGGAGGAGAATTGCCGGAATCGTCCAGAGTTGGATTAGAGGAAAACAAGAGGCCGAAGAGATTAGTCTTTTCAGTTGGAGTGTTAGCAACAGAACCATCAGAGCGAATAAGAGGAGGAAAAAGATTAGGAGAAGGAGAATTTTTCTACTCTCGATACTTGATGTCTCTAGCCTGAATGACATGAGAGCAAGCTTCTTTGATATCTGGGTCTCAGACAAGAGTAAAAGGTTAGGATGAGAGTCATAGAGGTGGTATTCCACAGAAGCTAAACTAGAGCGTAAACCACGGACATTGGTGAGGTGTATAGAAAACCTACACCTGAGCACAACCGCCATTCTACACACACAATCGCGATTAAAACAAACAAACAAACAAACAGCCAATCAAGCAAGGAGACAAACAAACTAACAAACAAAGGAACGAAGCAAACAAAAATCGTACAAACAAAACAAAGTAAAACTGAAACAACACAAATGTTAAAAACTTAAATTTTAAATCGTTAAAATTAACCTATAAAACTATATAATTATAAACTATTTATTTAAAAAATAATAATACACAAAAACTCCAAAATGTTATCAAACGCCAAATAAATTTTGCTCTAAACGAATAAAACTTGCTAATAATAAAACCTGTGTTAAGTTAAAGAAATTAAGTTAAAACTTGAACTTATCTTTAAAAATGCCGATGATCCACATGGTAAAAATTTGTAAGCTTGTCGAATTATTAGTTGGTTAAAACAGTTAAATTAAAATAGGACAATGATTGAAAAAATGGAAAATAAAAAAAAAACACAAACATGATAAAAAATATAAGTAAAATCCCACTATGAGACAAAAGTTAAACTATATTAATAGCTTTAAACAAAGTACTGGGGACAGAGTTATAGCTCTATCCCTCATCTATACACCCACTAAAAATGAAAAAAAGTTGTAGGTGTAGTTTTTTTGTTAAAAAAAATTTTCTTTTGTCCGGAAGGGTAAATTTGAAATAAAATTTTGAAGTTGGACTTTTGAGGGCATATATATAACTTTTTTTCTAAAGCAGAAATCAAAAATCTGTTCCCACTATTTTAAGAAAATGGAACTGTGATTATACTGCTCAATTTTCAGTTCATTTGGAACAGTGGTTTTTGCTCGCTATTCACTTTTTTCAAGGGGAATTATTCTAAATAAAAAACAAACTGTTAGATACAGAAAAACATCAGAAATCGAGTTTTTTGAGCTCGTTGAAATGCATACACCCTGCAATTCTCATAAAAATTGGTCAAAACTATTTTTTAAAGATTGGACCCTTCCATTAGATGTATCACTCTTAGAATTGTTTTATTAAAACTTAAATATAAATGTATTTGAATTTATATTAAAAAATCGTAATATTTCTAAAACTTAAACAGAAATGGTTCTTAGCTACTTTATAAGAAAATTGACTAATTTCATAAAATAATGTTACTACCACTACTCCTACTACTACTACTACTACTACTACTACTAATAATAATAATAATAATAATAATAATAATAATAATAATAATAATAATAATAATAATAATAATAATAATATAATAATAATAATAATAATAATAATAATAATAATAATAATAATAATAATAATAATAATAATAATAATAATAATAATAATAATAATAATAATAGTGAAATCGATATTAGGTTATTTAAATCCCAGTGTTACTTGACGGTTAAATGTTTTCTTATTTTTCAACTTAAAATAGTTATAGCCATTGTATACAGTGTAATGTTTCGAAATTAATTATTATTACTTCTTAAACACCTTACAGCAAAAAATTCCTGTCCCATGGTCATCCATCCTTCGTTCAAAATACTTTTGGGCAACTGCAATTGCACATATTGGACAAAATTTTGGTTATTTTATTCTGATTGTCAGAGCTTCCAACTTACTTTGCCAATATTCTTCACATTCCTATTAATAATGTAAGTGTGTATTCAGTTATTAAGAATTGTTAAGAGGTAGCTTCTTTTAAGTACTTAAAAGCTTCTCACAAATGTTAGTAATTACATGGATGTCAGTGTTTATAGAATATGTATATATTGGTGGTGTTCTATAAGTATTCACATCCCTTTTATTAATGTGAGTAATTATAGAATATTTATATATTTTTGGTGTTCTATAAGTATTCACATCCCTTTTATTAATGTGAGTAATTATAGAATATTTATATATTGGTGGTGTTCTATAAGTATTCACATACCTTTTATTAATGTGAGTACCTTTTATTAATGTGAGTAATTATAGAATATTTATATATTGGTGGTGTTCTATTCACATCTCTTTTATTAATGTGAGTAATTATAGAATTTTTATATATCTTTGGTGTTCTATAAGTATTCACATCCCTTTTATTAATGTGAGTAATTATAGAATATTTATATATTGGTGGTGTTCTATAAGTATTCACATCTCTTTTATTAATGTGAGTAATAATATATATAGAAATGTGTCCTTATTGAACAATATTTATTATTATTTCTATTAATATTGTAAGTACAATGGAACCTCGCTAAAGAGCATAATTCGTTTGCCAAATCTTACTCGTAATGTGAAACACTCGTTAAGCGAAACAATTTTAAGAACTTTAAGAAATTAGAAATAAGAAATCCTTTTATTATTGAAAAGAACTTTCTTCTTATTTCTGATGAGAAAGACAAGAGGAGTATATAAATCCAGCTGCCCTGGGGAAATCTAATATATATTTTCATTGTTTTAAAATGCAGAATGGACTCCTAACTGCAATACCTTTTTTGGCAACTTGGGTATTTAGCGTCATCTATAGTATTGGCGTTGATAAAGCAATCACTTCAGGATTTCTGACTATTTTATCTGTTAGAAGATTATCGGTAGTAATTTGTAAGTAAATGCTTTGAAGTTTAATAATTATGTATACAAATTTCAGTTAAAAATTTTATTCAGCAGAATCAAAGCTCTTAAAAAAAACTTTCGATTTATCATAGTTAAAGATTTCTTTTTCCGATATTGTATATTTTCTCCTTCACTAAATAATGAAATGTTCATGATTTTTGTTTGTTCATTAATGTAACTCATTGAACAGCTGGTTATGGTTCAATGTTGTGCCTCATTGGAATGTGCTTTGTGAACTGCAGTATTGGTGGAGCTTTTGCAGTTCTTCTTCTAAGTGGTATATTAGCTGGTGCTAGTTACTGCGGTATCTTCAGCTCGTATTCTGATCTTTCTCCCAAATTTGCTGGTACATTGATAGGACTTGGAACAGGTTTTGGAGGTATTGCGGGTTTTGTTGGTCCAGCTGTTACTGGAATGGTAACAGAGGGAAACGTAAGTACTTAATTAAATTTAAAAAATTAGGCAAACAGTCAATTTGCTATATAATTTTGAAAATTTTATCATAGGTCAATATAAATATTTAAAATTAAAAAATATAAAATAATATATTCTGTAATTTTAAAGAATATTTAATATATATATATATATATATATATATATATATATATATATATATATATATATATATATATATATATATATATATATATATATATATATATATATATATATATATATATATATATATATATATATATATATATATATATATATATATATATATATATATATATATATATATATATATATATATATATATATAATTTAAACAGCAATCAATACCTGCTTGGAGAATTGTATTTATAATGTGTGCGATAATTTCTGGAATAACAGCGACGATTTATGAACTTTTCATTACAACCGAAATTCAGCCTTGGAATGAACCGAAGAGAAATTAATGTAATAATAATAATAATAATAATAATAATAATAATAATAATAATAATAATAATAATAATAATAATAATAATAATAATAATAATAATAATGATAATAACAATAATAATAATAATAATTTTATTATTATTATTATTATTATTATTAGTATTGTTACAATTATTATTATTATAATTACTATTGTTGTTATTATTATAACGTTAATTTTAATAATAGTAACAGTATTATTATTATTATTATTATTATTATTATTATTAGTATAATTATTATTATTAAATTACTGTCAAATTTAATAATGAATAACCAAAATGTAAGAAGACTAAATCTGCGCAGCACACGCTCACATACATTAAGCAAAAAAAGTACACATTAACAAAATCTCGGAGAGCTATATCATATAATGGCATTGAAAATTGGAATAATCTTCCAAAAAACATTCAGGAACTAGCAACACTTCCCACATTCCGTAAACATGTCAAAAATCACCTGCTATCAAAATATTAAATTACCCGACCTAACCACTTAGCTACACACTAACTCAAAATCACAAAATTCATTATCACTATTATAGTAACAAATTTTAGTATTATTACAGTTCATATTATTATACATATTGTCATTGTCATTTTCGAAATTAATATTAATATAATTATTGAATTTATCAGTGTTAGTTATTATTATTATTTTTATTATTATTATTATTATTATTATTATTATTATTATTATTATTATTATTATTATTATTATTATTATTTTTCAGTACTATTATTATTGTGATTAGTTATTTATTATTATAGTTTTTATTATTATTATTGTTGTTACCATTATTATTTATTGTTATTATTATTATTTTTATTATTATTATTACTATTATTATTGGTATTATTATTATTATAATTATTTTTATTACTATTATAATTTATTATTATTATAATTTATTATTATTATAATTTGTTGCCTGTACCGAAGAAAGGGGACCCCTTTAAACCCTCTAACTACCGTCCCATTTACCCTCCCATTTATTTAGCCTCCATTCTTTCTAAAGTTTTGGAATCTATCCTTGACAGGAAGATTTGAAAACATCTTAATTCTTCTAATCTTATCTCTGACCGCCAGTATGGCTTTCGTAAGAAACGCTCTGCTGGTGATCTCCTTTTCCTTCTCCCTGACTCTTGGTCCTCAGCTCTTCGGCATTTTGGTAAATCTTTTGCTGTTGCGCTTGACATATCGAAAGCTTTCGATAGAGTCTGGCACAAAGCTTTGATTTCCAAACTTCCCACTTTCGGAATCTATCCTTCTTCTCTGTGACCTTCTCTCTAATTTCCTTTCTGGTCGTTCTATTGCAGCTGTTGTAGACGGCCACCGTTCTTCCTTTTAATCTGTTAATAGTGGTGTTCCTTAAAGAATTGTAATATCCCCAACACTTTTTCAACTTTTCATTAATGACCTTCTCTCTATTACTTCACCTTCTATCCACTCCTATGCCGATGACTCCACTCTTCATTACTCTTTCCAGTTTGAAAGGCGCCCCTTCCAACAACAGTTAATAGACACAAGGAGGGTGGCCTTCGAGAAACTAACCTCTGATCTATTTCGCATTTGTAATTGGGGCAGAGAAAAGATGGTCATTTTCAATAATTCAGAAACTTAATTCCTCCATCTTTTTACTCGTTACAATCTTCCACACAACTATGATATCTTCTTCGAAAACACACAACTCAAACCTTCATCTCTCCTTAGTATTCTTGGCGTTTCTTTTCTTGTGATCTTTCATGGAAAGATCACATTACTTCTCTTTCTAAACAAGCTTCTAACAGGTTGGGTGTTCTGAGGCGCATTCATAACTTCTTCACACCAGCCCAGCTGCCTGCTATTTATGATTGTGTTGTTCGCCCCTGTATGGAGTACGCCTCAAATATCTGGGGTGGTTCCACACATACAGCTCTCCTTAAAAAGGTGGAGTATAGTGCTTTTCGTCTTATCAACTCTTCTACTCTCACTAATTCTCTCCAATCTCTTTCTGCCCGTCGAATTGTTGCGTCACTTTCTCTATACTATCGCTATTACAACGGACACTGCTCTTCTGAATTATCTCGTCGCATACCTCCTCCTTTGAGAAGAGCTCGTGCAACACGTCTTTCTACACAGTCTCATCCTTTCTCTGTTCAACTCTCTGACCCCAGACTTAACCACTATGCTCAATCTTACATTTACTCTACTGGTAAAGTCTGGAACACACTCCCTTCATCTATTTTCCCAATTTCCTATGACTTACACACCTTTAAACGTCGTGTCTCGGGACATGTGAGCCTTTAATCTGACGAGGATCTCGATTTACTCTTTTCTCTGGTGGAAATTTGGTAGGTAGGTCTCTGGCCTTTGCCCACCAGAGGTATAATATATATATATATATATATATATATATATATATATATATATATATATATATATATATATATATATATATATATATATATATATATATATATATATATATATATATAACAAAAAGAACTAAATTGAAACAAAACTAAAACATTTTAATTTATTGTCGACTAGTTTCGAGCGATTTAAGCTCCTATCCAATATTAAATCTTATGGTGCAATGAGGAATGCAATAAAATTACCAAATATATAAAATTATATAAAATATTGCACAAAAGTTAGATATGAATTAAAAGAAATAGATTGATGAAAAATTTTATACGGAAAAATATACAGTAAAAAATAGGGGGTGATGGTTCAACTAATATATGATTTTTTCGTATTTCTATTCCTATTACTATTTCTTTATATATATATATATATATATATATATATATATATATATATATATATATATATATATATATATATATATATATATATATATATATATATATATATATATATATATATATATATATATATAAAGCACATAATTCTATTTCAATAATAAATTATTTTCCTATTGCAAATTTTCATTTAAGTTTGATCACATGTTAAATAAAAATTCGTGAACCAACTACCCTGTATGAGTTACTCGAATTTATTTATAAATATTTTTACATTTTAGTATTTTATTAAATCAAATATTTTATATTAATTCTGACCTTTAAATTTTAGTTAATACACAGATGATGAGAAACAGTTTTTCTGAAATGTTTGCAATAAATAAAGATATAAATTTTTTTTATTTCTCTATATCCATTTATTCATATATATATATATATATATATATATATATATATATATATATATATATATATATATATATATATATATATATATATATATATATATATATATATATATATATATATATATATATATATATATATATATATATATATATATATATATATATATATATATATATATATATATATATATATATATATATATATATAATATATATATATATATATATATATATATATATATATATATATATATATATAAATGACTTTCCTCATAGCTAGCTCTTAATATCATGAGATATTCAAAATGA
>SEYY01006691.1:12500-15000 GCA_009176605.1 Armadillidium nasatum | reverse complement strand
ATATATATATATATTATATATATATATATATATATATATATATATATATATATATATATATATATATATATATATATATATATATATATATATATATATGGGGCGTAGCTCATGGGCCAAGACAATAAGCGTATCCGTAGGGATACGCATATGGTCTTGTTATTATTAATTATAATAATAATTATAAAAATTACAATAAAAAAAAAAAATAATAAATAAAAATTCAAAAAAAAAAAAAAAAAAAAAAAAAAAATCAAATTTAATTAATAACAATAATAAGAGTAATTAGGTATTAATAATAGTAAGAATAAAAATTATATTAATAATATTACCAGGAATAAGAGAAATAATAATAAAATAATAATAATAATAATAATAATAATAATAATAATAATAATAATAATAATAATAATAATAATAATAATAATAATAATAATAATAATAATAATTATAAAAACTACAATAAAAACAAATAAAAATCCAATAATAAATTATTATTTTTATTATTATTATTATTATTATTATTATTATTATTATTATTATTATTATTATTATTATTATTATTATTATTATTATTATTAATAGAGAATTCACTTACTTTTGCTTTCTGTTTTATCTACAATTTTAACAGAGTTTTCTGTATGAAGTTTATCCGTTTCCATATTGCCATCCCAAAAAAAAGGTTTAATATTTAAAATATTATTTAATTTTTATCATAGTGATAAAAATATTTTTAATTACTAAAAAATTATATAATTAAATCACAGTTTGAAATATCACAGACAATGAGCAGAAACTTTGCCAAATGAAGCGTTGGTTCGATACCTGGAAGGGAATGGTTTATTCGTCTTTCTACTATACTGATTTCAGTTTATTTTACATTTATATTGTTTCGTTTCTTTGTATAAATGCAAAATAATATAATTTTAATTCCAATAATAATAATAATAATAATAATAATAATAATAATAATAATAATAATAATAATAATAATAATAAATAATAATAATAATAATAATAATAATAATAATAATAATAATAATAATAATATATAATAATAATATAATAATAATAATAATAATAAATAATAATAATAATAATAATAATAATAATAATAATAATAATAATAACGTAGCGAAGACAATACTCTTGCCCTGATTTCCCAAGACTTTCAATTGCAACTATTTTTAGTACCTTTTAAATAATTTAGTTGACTCAGTTAAGTCCACCGTCGATATCCAGAATAATAATGGAATGTTATTTCATGATTTATACATAACCCAGTATAGCGGAAATCTCTTATTTAAAGATTTAAGAAAACCTACTTCATGCAGTCAAATTTTACATGCATACTCTACTCATCCAATATATATATATATATATATATATATATATATATATATATATATATATATATATATATATATATATATATATATATATATATATATATATATATATATATATATATATATATAATATAATATTATAATTCGATATTTTGAATGACGAAATTAATTTTGTTATAAGTCAATTTTTAACATTATGTTATACATTTCCTTTTATTATTAAACAGTATCATAGAGCAAAAACACATATACATAACAACAAAAAAAATCGTTGCACATAATACTCTCCAAAATACTATCATAATTCCTTATGCAGAATCACTTATTTCTTTACGTTTTTCCATCTATACATTATGCAATTTACATTATTATGATAATAATAATTATTATGATAATAATAATAATAATATATTAATTATTTATTATTATTATTATTTTATTATTATTATATCATTATTATTATTATTATTATTATTATTATTATTATTATTATTATTATTATTATTATTATTATTATTATTATTATTATTATTATTATTATAATTATTTTATTATTGTTACTATTATTCATTGTTATTAATATTATTATTATTATTGTTATTGTTATTTTTTATTTAATAATTAATATTTTTATAAATGGTGTTGCTAATATTGTTATTTTCATTTGAACAAGTAATGCTATGTATTTTCTTATTGTTATTATTATTGTTATTTAAATTTTTATTATTATTATTATTATTATTATTATTATTTATTATTTTATTATTTTTATTATTTTTATTATTATTATTATTTTTTATATTTAATGTAAATTTAATACTTATTATTGCAATTGTGATTTTTATTACAGTGTTTAAGATAATATTTAATTAAGATTAAAAATATATTTTATAATAGTATTTATCATGAGCTCATATTTCAAGGAAAAAATTTGATTTTAATTTTAATTATAATTTAATTTAATAATAATTAAATATTAATTTAAATTATAATTATTTATAACTTTGTCATATATGCGGCAAAAATTAAAAAAAAATAAAAAAAATATATATATATATATATATATATATATATATATATATATATATATATATATATATATATATATATATATATTATATATATATATATATATATAATATATATATTTG